>JBBPNN010000044.1:0-72445 GCA_038090935.1 Hortiboletus campestris
CTTCAAATCCATTCGATGACATCCGCGCTCGCTCGTTCGACAGAGAACATGGTCTCCACCTCGGTGGGATCTCGAGGACGTTTGGTTCTGCGCTTTGCCGGGCTGCTTGCAGCTCGGTGAGTCGGAGCCAGCGAGTCGAGCGTCTGTCTGATGGATTCTCCATATTGCATTGTATTAATATTAGTTGATAAATGTAATTCTCAAGTGTGGATATGATGTGCATTTGACTGTATTTGCGAGTGATGCAAGTCTTCATTTTCTGAGCTCTCAAGATGGACTGAACAAGTTGTCTCAATCAATATCTGTGGTTGCAGAGTCTTGTTAAAGCAGGTCTCTGTGGCTGTGTTGATTTATGACTGTCATGTGACCGCGTCACGGTTCGTGTTGCACTCAAGGTTGCACTCGTCGCAATCCCAGTTCAATACCGAGCAACTGCAAGATGCTCAGTGCAAGGCCTGCTGGCCTGCCTCTTGACGCCGACAGAGGCATCTCGACCAAAACCCCAGGTCGTGTACCCACCAAGACCCGGAATGTCTTGCAAGAAAATGCAATCCACAGTGTCCCCATGACGGTCATGGGCAAGGGGAAGAAATTAGTCCAGAACACGCCGCTTCAGTCCAGGACCCTGCGTAAGTATCTTCTCATACTATCGGCATTGTACTGGACGTCCGCCAACAGAGACAGACCGTGTGTTGAAAGACCTCCCTGGCAAGCATGTCGGTCCTTCTAAGCCCAAGGACACACCTGCCGTTCGTCCCCTCGGTGATAAGACACCTTTTCCAAATCGTACTGCCAACCAGCTACCTGCCAGCGGCGCAAAGATCGCCAAACCCGCCTTACTGAACGGGTCACTTCGCCCAAGTTCTGCACGTAAACATGACCGCTTGCCTCGCAGCGCAAGCAAGGCATTTGAGACTCCCGTCACCGACGGTAAACACTGGGATGTGAGCGACATTGAAATCGAAGTCGATACACCCATCGCAAATCAATCAATTCAAGAGGAAAGTTTCGATGAAATCGAGTACATGCCACCAAAGGTCGAGGGTAAGCATTTGTGATTCGATCCAGTGGTCTTTGGGAGTTCACAACGGGGTAGACATTCCATACGAGCCCCCATTTGAAATGCCAAACTACAGGGAGGTCGGCAAAAATCTGATGGCCCTCATACGTTCGTACACCTTGGATGACGATCCACCGAGCAACGACTTAACTTTCACCGCTGGTGCGTCCGAAGACAATTTTTTCGCGCCGCCCGTCCTACCGCAACAAGAAATTGGTGAGTGTCCACTGATGGACGTTATTGCTTTTATTCAATGCGTTTTGGACCACGACGCACAGAGGACGACGGTCCATTTGCGCGGGCTAAACCGGGACCCGGAGCCAAACCCCAATCTCCGACTGGGACTGGCCTCAAGCAAAAATCTGCCGTAACCAGTAAGCCCACCCCACGTCCAGGAGCACAACGAACTATGCCGGGAACGCGCACGACTAGCCTAACGAATTCTCGCGCACCACCCACCGTTCGACGACCACCGACTACGTCGAGTTCTCGCCCTCTAACAACCACCTCCCGAACATCGACGTCGCAGCCCGTGACCCGCGCCCCCACGTCTCAATCAACGTTATATGCGCCCCCTTCCAGAGCTACGACGCGAGCACCGTCCGCTGCGCGCTCGACACCTCTCGTGCGAGCAGGTGCTACTCAACTTTCCCGCGCGACGTCCGTCTCGCGGCCTATCGCAAAGTCTGCAGCGCGGCCCACCCCGCCGACCGTACCCGCCAAGGGTAAAGCGGTTACACTCCGACCCAGTGCCACCCTCGCCGCGAGAAACGCGGGTGCC
Organism: Hortiboletus campestris; assembly: GCA_038090935.1. Taxonomy (NCBI): domain Eukaryota; kingdom Fungi; phylum Basidiomycota; class Agaricomycetes; order Boletales; family Boletaceae; genus Hortiboletus; species Hortiboletus campestris. The sequence goes on from JBBPNN010000044.1 coordinate 1,842, forward strand.
CCTTCTAACGTCCCGTCAAACACTGGACGCCCAAGGTCCGGAACGATCACCAAGGCAGAGTTTGACTCAAACACCCACTTGGTCGTCCATATCCGAAACAACAGTTTGGAAGACGTGAAGAAGGACCTTGAGGGCTTGATCGTGTTTGAAGACGCGTTTGATGAGGACGACGGGTTCCGGTTTGACGTGTGAGGGCAACCGGGATGTGACGGGCGGGTGCATGTTGGAGGGAGTTTTGCATTCGATTTATGGCCATGGTATGGATATACCAATCAGTTTTATAGCATATTTTTCTTCCATGGCATTTGTGCAGTAGGATTGCGATGCAGTATGATAGCATGTGGTGGGTTCCCAATTACATCTTGAAACACGCAAATGTGTCCTCTGTTTTCTTTTACGGCGTGAGGAAAATCGGCCAGGGTGAAACAAGTCCTGAAAAACAACACCAGACGGATTCATTTCAGAGCTCAGTTTTCTTGCTTTCGATACGCATCAATTGGCCATCGAGTCTAATAGATATACATTTTTTTTTTTTGTTACTATGTAGTACAATACAATAAGACAAGCCGGAGGTTGCTACAACGAAAAGATGTCATTGGCCTTGACGTCGACGAGCTCGCTCAAGAATCCAGTATCCCACTCGGGGTCATCCTGAGGCCGAGACGTACCCTGCCCCGTGGCCGATAACTTGTATCTCAAGAAATCCCGTGCCGACTCGGCTACGAGGCGGGCTTCGGGACGATGTGTCCAGAGGCTCTCGATAAACTTCCACATGTCATCGTCCAGCCCAAGCTCCTGGGCCCGTGAGTCGGTGGGGCGTCGTGGCCTGTTACCGCTCAGCAGCATCTGGCTGCGCACGGTGGGGTTGTTGCCTTGGAAGGGCGGCCCGCCGGTATACACCTGCGAGGACGGATCAGCCGTCTCTGCCTACAGCGAGCGGGGTCATTTACCTCGTACGTGATACAACCAAAGGCAAACATGTCACTTCGCCGTCGGTCAAGCCGGGCAAGGAGAGTCGCGCCGTTCGGATCTTCCCAGACCGAGATGAGTTCAGGTGCCATGTATCCCGCAGTGCCAGAGATACCGTGAACGGTCGTGGCCACGGAAACCTGCGTATCTTCCAAGGTAGCAAGGCCAAAGTCTGCGAGACATGCCCTCCCCGAAGCGGTGACAAAGATGTTCAGCTGTATGAACGACATGAACATCTACTGAGACTACAGAGCTCGGAGGTACTTACACTCTTGAGATCTCCGTGGACAACAGTGGGTTGCATGGCATGCAAGTGCTCCAACCCATTTGCGGCGTCAAGTAACTGCTGAAAGTCGGTAACCACATAGTTTTAGCCGAAAGAACGTACCAAGGGCAAGCGCGGCGCGTCCGGATTGTGTGATAGGTAAACGTGTAAGTTCCCGTTCGTCATCCACGGAGAAACCATGCAGGTTCTTGGCACCCCATCATCAACCAAGTTGGTGACACCGTAAAACGGAAGGCAGTTCTTGTGGTGTACATTTCTCCATACAACAGCCTCTTGGCAGAAATCCTGGTTACAAGAAAGATCAGCAAAATGTTGCTCCATTGTACAAAGTGCCTTGCCTTCAAATAACCATCGGCTGTGCGGCCTGCGGTCTGCAACTCCTTCAAAGCAACAACTCTCCCAGACAACACTCCACGAAATATTGCGCCAAAGCCACCTCGGTCGCCGGTATTAGCAACTTGATCGACTCCGGTAATGTTCAATGATTGAGGGTATAGACGAGACTTCCTTGATAACCTTACAACCGCGTCCAGAAATCGGCGTTTATACCACCCATCGAGATGATCGGATTTTAGATCGATCAGCTGCACCTCGTGTCAACTATATCAAGAAGTTGATATAACGCAAGCCTCGCCTCTTGTAACAAATCCAGGATATGTTGCGCCTGGCTTTCTCTCATGGCATAGAATGATTGTACGTAACTCTGGTCAGTGGAGTAGATGATTACCAATGCAGCCAAACTATGGATGTCCAAGTAGTGGAGTCTTGCGTTGTCCAGCAATAGCTGATTACAGTTATGATACGGGACCTGGGACTTTAGCCACACCATCAGAGAGGAAAAAGGACTGATTACGATAAATATGTTACCCGCTCAAGGAAGCCGGAGAGGTCTGTTTTGATAGTTTGGTAATTGATTAGACACCATTCTTCCTGTTTGTCGATCCACTCCTGCGTCATGATTAAAAACGAATCTAACAAACTTCAACGGGGAAAATGAGATCCCTCGCAAAAAAAAACTGGTTAGATCTTGATCCGCACCTCGGTTGGTCGGCCACGCATATTTTCAAGTGCGTGAAGATATAAGCACTCAGACACTAGACGGACATGAGAACAAGCCGAATTACGAGACGTCACACTCACAGCAAATACTGGCAGCTTTCGGATGAGGTCATGGCACTTTGCCCGATCCTCGCTTCCCAGTTCCTGGAACTCGTTTACGAATTCCTGGATATCATACTTGGTCGACTTTTGGAGATCCCGAGCAGCGGTCCGAGGCTGATCCGAGCGATCGACGCGGAATGAGGTCACATCGTCCGCGGTGATGCACCGAGTGCTCTGGGTGACAGCAAATTTGTTCTGCTCCTGCCACGCGGAAAACGTCGTGCTCATTTTGCCCGAGTCAGTGGCACTGCCGTGGAGAGTGGCAGAAGAGGACCTCGAAGGAGGCTGGGGTGCAGCAGGTGCCGGCCTCGATTGTCGTTGATGATACATGGCATAATAAAGATTGTAGTTTTCTTTGGCCTTGCACAAGTCCTGTACGGTAGGGGTGGCGTGCTTCGCCTTCATATGGGAGTTATATTCGTCTTGGGGAATGCGTTCGTTACAGTAGTAGCAGGCAACGTTGGACATTTTGTGAGGAGTTTATGGAGGGAGAATGATACGGAACAAATAACCTCTTGAAAGGCAGACGTGTAACGATGAACGTGAGGCTGATGACCGAGACTCTTATATAGTGGGTCACCCCTTGTCAAGTAACACTCACCTCGCGTCCCGACGACTGGATCTGTGCTATCCAAACACACAGATGAAGGATAGGGTTCACCACAGGGACTGGTGGCTCACTGAGTAAGCTATTAACGGGCCGATCCCAAAGGAGAAACCACGATTTATAATCCCGGAAGGGCACAATGCAATACCGCTGGATCATAGTACAACACGCATTTGCCAATAAAGCATCCAAGCGGGACAAAGGCTTTGTTCAAAAAAAAAAGTTCGTGTGAGTGGGCATGCAGGTTTCGCTGCGTCTCTCTTGGCGTCTCTGCAACTTGGCTTGCCGCCGGGCATCACCGAGCTACCATCACAACTCCAAACAACCATAAAAATGCAGCTCAACGTCTTCAGAACTCTTTTCAACATAATACATACTGCCGGACTCCTTATCACTCTTCCGCCCATCGTCTAGAAGGAAAGAGTCATTATCATCCGGCACAGAACAACCAAACGAGGGCTTCGCTTTCGCTAGCAGCACTACGCTCTTTGCCATGCGCAAGGAGCTATGATGGTCTTCTAGATAGTGGTGAAAGCTACATGTACGATTGATTGGCATAATACGATGGAACTACGTAGTACGGTCGCGGAAAGAGTTGTGATAATGATATCTAGAACTCGTCCCCGCAATTGCAGTCACAATCCGCAATCGGACATACCCCGCGCGCACGACTGCCTTCCTCACCGAAAAACCAGTCTAGAATATGTGACGCGTGGCCTCCATGCCTGCATGTCTGACAGATGACAATGGCATCTTCGATCGTATCTGCTCGTGCGAACGTCATGTCCATGACAACAAACAATGGTATTGTGGTCATACCTTTGAACGCAACCCGCGTGTTCAAGAGATCGGCATTCCGATCTGCATCGGGCGTCATGCTCAGCGTCATCAAACAGACGGAGCACCGTGGAAGCGCGCGATTACAATTCGGGCAAGCAGTGGGCTAGTTACTTTGGTTCAGCAAAGGGGTCATCACAATCGCGCGTTACTTACCCGACTCTTGCTCGCCGCATCTGTGACCGAAGGGTTCATCGGTTTAGAACAGTAGTTGCATCGTATGAGGACGTGTTTCGGTGCCCACTCAAAGGGTGGCAAGTCCCCATTCTGCACGGCCGCCTGAAGAATTTCACCGCGCTCTATATCGAAGCTAACCCTGTGGTGGAATAGCCGAAACCCATCGAGTAGGTCCCGGTATGCCTCCAGCCAACGCTCGACCCTCAGATCCGAGAACTTTGCTGGGCAGACATAAGACGAGAGGATAGCTGCTGTCTGAATGTCCCCCGTGCGGTCGACGTAGTTTTGCAAAATGTCTATCCCGCCTGGAGTAAGTCCAGTAATGATGAGGCCTTCAATGTCTCCTTTAGCAGACGCCCTTTCGGCGGTGCGATGGAGGTACAGCGACAAGGCCCTGTCCTCAAGGAATTGCAAGGCTATAGCAAGACGTTCCCGAAGTGGAAGTGCCTCCTCTTCGAGCACCTCGGACCAGTCTTTTGACGTTAATTGGGTTAGCATGGCGCGAAAATATGGATCTTGAAGTCGGACGATCAACCGCTCAGAATGATCTCGCAACTCGCTGCTTGTCGCGCCCCCCGGAATGAGCGCGGCGAGTGTCCCGGACATGAGGTGGTGCATCTCGTCTGAATTGAGATATAATCAAGTACGGGATTCAGACACGATCATGTGGAGAGCATACCTTTACTGCGCATGAGTAACTCGAGTGCCCTAGTATATTGTCTCGTGAATACGAGCCAACAGGCAGCGCGAGACTGTTGTCCATCCTTTTCCCATCTGTACACATCGCTTAGATAGCACGAACGATAGCCAACACAATTCCCTACTTTTTGACAGCATCTGAAAGCTCGTCGCCCCTAAAGTACCACCCACACAGTTGGAGCGACAACTCTCGCTGTGCCGATTTGTTCGTCCGTAATGCTGGCGACCAAGATGTTTTTTCTACACCCTGTCGAGACAGTATCGCGGTAATGGCGGCATTGAAGTCTCCATAGGACAAATCCTCGAAAGATTGTGAGAAAGTAGAAGGCAAACCTAGGTTTGTCGACCCAGAGCTTGAATCGAGCGTAGGGGGGGCCAAGCGTAAATTTGGCAGGCTCGCAGAATTACGAGATTTAGATGATTGAGGCAGTGCTTGGAAGCCCTCCCATATTCCCATCAACCCCTGGTTTGAGAAATCATATCCATGGAGTCTCGACGTGGGAATGCACGCGATTTCTCTTGAATCTGAAAAAGACATCGGTAAGCACGCTAAGAAGCACAGATCGGCCTGACATACAACGCATCCACCTCCAGAGCGTAGATAACGTGCCAGACAAATAAAGATCATCTTGCATTATGTCGGCATTGTGAGAAACCTACCAAAGTAAATGAAACAAATATCAATGGGTGTTGGCGGACGGCAACATACATTTCTGATTCCATAGCCACGAATTACCCTATGTCTCATCACCATTGAGATGTCGTCTTCCACGATTTGGTAAACTGCACGCAGGGGGGGCTTCTTGCTTCTCGATGTGGTGGGTTTGTCGACCTGTATGTGTAAAGTCTTCTTCTTCCTCTCTTCGTTGCCCACTATGCGCCGGCTCGGCTGCTCGAGCGTTCGCTCCGCAAGTATCGACGCGTCGTCTCGTACTGTCTCTAAGGGGTAGTGACGAAAGGATGCCGGGCTGAACGTCCGCGACTTTGACTGCTTCCAAATGCCCGAACTTTGTTGGGGACTAGGCGGAAATCCGTCGTCATGCCATCTGCCATCTGCGAATTCTGAATTGATCGCTTTAGGCCGGCCACCCGATGCAAATTGGTCATCAGTAGTCTTGGGGACATCCCATGGTTGTGGTGATAATATTTCTCTATCTTGGAATCCAGGAATAAGTTTGTGTGATCGTCCGACACCTATCGCGAGATCTCCACGGGCACTCCATGTTACTTGCTTTGGCGTGTCATGCACTGCATACAACTCCAGATCTCCATCTTTGTTGACTGCCATGACCTCTGATGTCAATGAATGTAGGCGCGAGTGAGGCACAAGTGTGAACGACGCGAGAGGTCGACCAAAACGCTTCGCTAATGACATGTAAGCTGCCCATAGCTCGTCTACTAGGACATGTGGCAGGCTTACTTCTGCGAGTGTCAGCGAGGACTAATACGGAGGACTCTTGCAGTTCCGACGAGGTCTGCTTTATGCCAGATGCAGAAGTAGCCCATGGAAGGTTGGTCCAGGACTTCCGAAGTACCCGCGAGTGAGATGAAGACCGATCTTCGTCGGACGGCCCATCTGTAGCTTGAGCGTGCTGGAGATCCCAGAATCGTACATACATCGAATCCTTTTCCATCGCTGCTAGCTGACCTCTCCGAGTGCTTGAGAATTCGATACGGTGTACGATGGACCCAGGGCGAGGTCGTGCACCATCGGCCGCGGCATCTTTTTCGGAGAACGTAAGGAGAGGGTTAGATAGCCTGCGCACATCCCAGATAGTAACGGTCGCGTCGCCACAGCAAGCGACTTGGTTAGCGTCAGTTGGGTTGGTGGCTATTCGCGACACTTTGCTTGCCACATTTATCGTGGGTGAGGCCGGAGTACGCAAGTCAAAGAGACGTAGCCATCGGGCGGATATGCCAGCCAGCAATAGATGGGTGGACTGTGGCAAAAATGACAATGCTAAGACCACCTCGGTCTGAGCGTGCTGTTGTAGAACGCGTGAATCGGCTCGTGGGCCAACATCTGCTCTGGCAATCCGGGGATACGGCCGGGTCACACTCGCTTCGTCAGAAGGGGCACCGTTGGTCACCGATAAGGTGGGGATGCATGTCTGTACATCCCAGATAGTGAGACTAGAGTCTCCGCGAACTTTGTCGAGGCCGACTGCAAGGTAATTTGGGTCAGCCTCACAGAATGCCAACGCGTTGCACGACCGCGAGTTCCGCACGGTAAGAGAAACAACTGGCCCGCTCGACAGGACACCATTCCGGGCCACCTTCGTGGCTTCAAGGCGAACGAGGTCAACGCGCCCAGAAGTGAGCCCGATAGCAAAAAGATCATCAAAGGAGGGATCTGGCGACCATGCAAAGCACTAGCCACAAAAGAAAACAATCAGTTGCTGATCGTCGCAATTCGCAGTTGCACACCTTCATGAACGAGAGGTCACTTTGAGAGCTTAGATGACGTATTTCTGAGCGCTCTTCTGCCCACTCATACATTGACATCTGAGAACCTCCACCAACCACGAACTTGTGCTGCCGGCGTGGATGCCATAGAAGATGTTTGTCTGCTTGCGCAACTGTAGCCATCTCTCAAGCTGCAGTAGTCAGACGGTACGCGTTGTTGTTCCAGCAGGAGAAAAGGCACAGAGGGACCTGCCAGTAACGATGATGCTTGTTCAAGGTCGCCGCCGTCGACGTTACAGTAACAGAAGACCAAGCCAGGACCTGAATCAAATTGAAGACCCGCCGCCGCGTACTGGCACCGTCCGACAAACCTTGCTACAGTACTTACTGTACGCACACCTTTCAACACAGTTTTTTCTTGGAAACTTATACAAGTCCACTCGTGCGGTAATTACATGATGACGGTCGATGGACCAACGGAGATGCGAATGAATATGTGCAATCGTTAAGTCCCTCCGAATTGATCGCACACCACCCGTCGATTAGGTTGAACGGATGTCTGCTAGCTTGTGCCAGCTTGTTCCTCAAGCTGCTTCGTTTCCTTCAGAAGGGTTGAGCCGCAGACTTTCAGGAACCTCTTCCCCTTTGACCTTGTCTGAATTACTTGGAGGTACTGACGAGGCACTCTTCACAGGCCTTCACTCAAGTCTCGCTGGGTACTGGCCTGCCACGCCCATCGTTTTGCAACACCAGACCACTGACACCAATACCGACCGCTTTCGTTGACGACGTCCTTTCGTAATTGATTCAGAAGACACACGCTAGCCGTTGCCGCACGAACTGCAGTTACTCACCTGCCAGAGCGTAATAATGATCGCTGCGGTTGATACACCAATGCCAGCCCCAGCACGTCTGTATTTCAGCTTAGTTTCAAGTGCTAACAGCCAAATTAGATGATGCATGCCCGATCCATTAGTCTCGAATGGCGGGGTTTAGTTAATGTCACCTCCTTGGTCTGTGAACACAGACCATGAATGGTGCAAACACGCGCGTCGAGAACCAGACTTTATCGAACACACATACCTCCCGTGGTGATCAGCACTCTCATCGGATCTTTTCATGCGGTCTTCGGTTGTCGGGCATTCGCGCAAGACGCTTGCGAATCGTCGGATCGTGAGCGTGAGCGGCGGGTAAGTACTTATATATGGCTTGGCGTCTAGAGATTGAAACATCGGCCCTCCCACTACGCGGAACCGATATGCGGCAGAGAGCATTATGCTGAGCAAATTCCCAGAGGTTCTGGTTGATCAATATCGCAGTAAAGAAGGATTTCTCAAATCCATTGATAGGTTGCAACAGCGGTATAGGGTCTAGCAACCTTCGCGCGCGATGAGTGGGATGATTATGACGATTGTGAATATTATTGATTATGTGCGTGTCGGTCAGCTCTCAAGATCCCGTCGGAGACAAGTTCATTAGGAGCAGGTGCCATTTGTGACACGCTCTGATCATCTGCTGCATTCCTGCACACAGCAACAGCATCGTATTGTTCGCCTGCTCCAGTTGTGAAGCGGCGTCTAAAATTGGTTCCATTCCTCGTCGAACAGGTTCAGTCAACCGCATGGGGAGACGCGCGACAAGAGTGGATCAGATTACCATGAAAAGCATTCATATTAACATATTCGTACAGAACGTGATCAGTAGAGAGGCTATATCCTTGGAAGCGGTGTGACGCTGACGCACTCCGTGATTGTCGAGAAGACGACTGTCAGCGCGCTCGCCGTGCCTCGGAGCCACTCGGAGTACTTGCCACGAGTTCCATGCGGCGAACTGAGGCATGGTGCGAGTTCGCCTCCCTCGCGGCGACCAAAATTGATTGCGGGTGAGAAAGATGACCCGCGCCGAAGATCTGCAGGTACTCGTAGTGGGTGGTGTACAGCCTCTGAATTTCCCAACGTTCCGACAGCTCCCGACCAGTACAATTGCAACCTACCAACGAATTGCTGATGGATGCCAAGTTGACGACTGAGTTTATGGAAGCTCGACTGCGTGACGACTGCTCGGCTGAGAGCGCCACCCCAGGGACAAAAGGCAGTCCAACAATTGCCTAAATTGCCGATGAGGTTTGATGGCAGTACAACTCGATCAGCTTCCTTGCCCCGCCTGTACATACGTGGGACTCTCCCAGTCGGGAATGCAATTGAGACGTTGCACTCGCGCGTTTACCACCGTGACCGTCAGAGCTGCTCAGCGGACATGAGCAAACGAGCTGGCCATATCTACTCCGCCTCTGAACCCATCCTACTTCAGTCCATTGGAGGAACATCCAAGGCCTCCCGTTACTATGACGAAGACGCTGTTCGCACCAGCCAGAAAATAGATGAGGAGCTCAGGGTGGGCGTTTTTCGCATCTTGGTGTCTTCCACTGGCCCTCACACCCGCCTATAGCGAGAGTGGGCACGAATCAAGGATGCACGGAGAAAGCAAGTCAAAGGTATTGGTGATGTGGTCACTGACGAGATATGGAGCTCACTCGGGCTACGCCTTAGTTATGCTCCTCGGCCAAGCCGAGTCTGGCAAGTCCACTCTACAGAAGCAATTCCAGCTATACTACGCTCACCAGACACTCGAACACTCGCGTCCGTTGTGGCGACCTGTGGTCTACTTCAACATCATCAAGGCTGTGCGGATGATCCTCGACGAACTTGATCACGAGCTTACAAACATTGGATCTGATGACACGACAGAGGGCCAAGCCGTCGCACATGCCCTAGCGCCTCTTGGGGACGTCGGTGGCGAGGTATCACACCTGAGGTCAAAATTAGTCGCCCTTGTTTCCTTGGAGGACTCCCTCGCGTCTGAATTGAGTGGTGGAGTCTCCGTGACCGGCGGCCGCACAGGCGTGTATGTTCGAGCTGGATGGCAGGCCCTCGTCACTCCACTATCTCCAAACCGCAGTAGGGCAGTCCCAGCAACCGGTGTCCCACCTCCCGCTGTCGCTCATGTTACCAATCTCGCTTCACGAACACTCAATTCCACCCAAGACGAAGTTGACGAGCTCTGGAAACACCCTGCTGTTCGGATAATGTTGAACAACCAAAGAATACGACTTGACGAATCAGCACCATTGTGGGTTATATTTCTTGATGTCCCGGCTACGACTGAGTTCTGTCGCAGTTTCTTGGATAACGTAAAGCGAATCTCACAACCAGACTATTTACCGACTACAAGTAAAGTCTGTTCCTTGGCAAGAGTTGTGCATGTGTTGATCAAGCTCCCACAGCCGATCTGCTCAATGTTAGGTTACAAACACTGGGTGTTGCTGAGCACTCCTTCGATGTCGAGCTCTGTGGTTCTCGATATAACTGGCTCATGTACGATGTTGGCGGCGCAGTGAGTATTGGTTCTTTCCTATCGAAGTCCTTCGCACAGTTTTTGATATGCTGTGTTGTACCTCAGCGTGGTCAGGCAAGTCAAAATAATGTCACACTGTTGATGACACCTCATTTTCCCATTTGGACATTAGAGACATGCCTGGGTACCCTACTTTGATGACGGTATGTTCCATGCTGTTCCGTGTTATCTATGCCCCACCGAGTGGTGACAGCATAGCATCGTCGCTACGCCCATGACCCAGCTCTCACATTCTTTTACTACTTGCAGCGACGGCGATCATATTCTTGGCACCCATTAGCGCATTCGATCAGGCATGTTTTTTCGTATCTATTGTGGTTGGTGCTAATTACACCGCCTTTCTGCTAAATCTAAACACAGTATCTTGAAGAGGATGCTCGAACCAACCGAGTGGATGATTCACTCCAACTCTTCACAGCCATATGCTCCAACAAACTTTTAAAGAACTCACATTTGGTACTTTTACTCAACAAGGTAGTTGCTTGGCGAGTCCTATCTGCATCTCCACTGATCCTTTGATCGGTACAGACTGATCTCTTGAAGAAGAAACTAGAGGCCGGTATCAAGGTCCGGAAGTAGTGCGCGACATTCCCTCTTTGGTATTTCCTCGGTGCTATTTGCTCAAATTTTTTTTTTGTGTAGCATCACGTCTTATGGTGATCGTCCAAACACGTTTGCCGATGTATCGGAATACTTCCGTGCCCACTTCATCCAAGTGCACAGGCGTAACGACATCGGGCGTAGAGCGCTGTATGCCGTACGTAGTTACCGTGCGTTGATCGGCTTGATGTATTGATCAGATCCCTCTAGCATTTCACGTCTATGCTCGTGCGTAATATTTACCTATCTCGTCTTCTTTTCTCACTGACGGTCTGCAGGATATTCGCGCTACCCAGGCCATCATTGTCAATGGTGGGTCTATTTTTGTTTTCTTTGTTGCTGGCCGAGTGCTGAGTGTAGGCGGAACGCAGTTGGCGAAGCCATCATCCGTTCGCACATTGCGAGGACTGGTCTCGCCTAACCAAAGCATTACCCTCGACACTGTTGTTCATCTATCAGATTGATGGATGAACTCACGACTGCGTACTTTCAATGAATTTTACTGTTGTCCGATTATTTAGTATTACTGCTACTAGTTACCCTTCCTTTCGATACCTGCTTCATACCTTCTCGTGGATGCCCTTGTCTAGTAGCTACTTACATGCTGTAGGAATACCAACAAGCTGTTTGAACATCCCAAAATCATCACATGACCCGTGAGACATCAGTTCCCAAAATTTCGGGCCGTTGGTGTAGTCCTAATCATTTTTATCTTTGCCAGCTCATCGACCCCTGCGCTTTATCACGATGTCGACGAGCGGGTTAAAAGCGATAGCTCCAGTGCCTACGGCGACAGATTTCTTGGACATCGTCCTGTCCAAGACTCAGCGAAAAACACCAACTGTAATCCACAAAAACTTCAAGATTAGCCGTATACGCAATTTCTACATGCGCAAGGTTAAATTCACGCAAGACTCTTTTGATGAGAAGCTTGGTGCCATTCTCACCGAGTTCCCGATTCTCGATGTAGGTTTGCACCCGCGTCTGACTACATTTACGAACATGCTTGCGTAGGACCTACACCCCTTCCTTGCTTCCCTTATGAATGTACTTTATGACAAAAACCACTACAAGCTCGCACTCGGGCAACTTCGAACTGCCCGCCATCTGATCGATCAAGTCGCCAAGGATTATGTGCGCTTGCTCAAATTCGGCGATAGCTTGTACCGATGCAAGCAACTCAAAACGGCTGCGCTGGGTCGGTGGGTCGTCCAGAGATATCCACACTTTCATAATTTCGTTTATAACGATACTTTTAGGATGGCTACCATCATGCGGAGACAAAAAGATCCTTTAGCTTACCTTGAACAAGTCCGGCAACACATTTCCCGTCTCCCTGCGATAGACCCTAACACCCGGACCCTCCTCATTTGTGGCTATCCGAATGTCGGAAAATCTTCCTTTATGAACAAGGTCACTCGGGCCGACGTTGACGTCCAGCCATACGCCTTCACCACAAAATCACTCTTCGTTGGCCATCTAGACTACAAGTATTTGAGGTGGCAAGTTATCGATACCCCCGGTATATTGGACCATCCACTCGAAGATATGAATACTATTGAGATGCAAAGTATTACTGCGCTGGCACACCTTAAGAGCTGCGTTTTGTATTTTATGGACCTCAGTGAACAATGTGGTTATACAGTGGAAGCACAAGTGAGCCTTTTCATTGTTGATGATATGTCTATCTGATGCGATAATTACAGTGTAAACTCTTCCATTCCATCAAACCACTTTTTACCGGTAAACCGGTGATGCTTGTCATTAACAAAATTGACGTCATGCGTCTCGAAGACATCTCGCCAGAAAATCGGACACTCGTACAGGAGATCATTGACTCGGAAAACGTGCACTGCATCCAGGTGTCGTGTTACTCCGAAGAAGGTGTCATGGAACTCAAAAACAAAGCTTGTGATACTCTCCTTGCGCACCGCGTGGACTCCAAGCTCAAGGGAAGCAAAATCAACTCTGTCATTAACCGAATCCACGTTGCGCAACCTGTTGCTCGGGATGATGTCGTCCGCGCACCTTTCATTCCTGATTCCGTAAAGGAACGCAAGAAGTACAACAAGAATGACCCTGACAGGAGGAAGCTCCTTCACGACATCGAACTGGAGGAGGAACGCGAAAGCATTTTCAGTGTCAACTTGAAAAGTACGTCATCAACTCCCGTGGTCGTCGACTGATTGTGTGAATGACTGGCCAATACTTTCAGCCAATTACTTGCTGGCGAACGATGAATGGAAGTTTGACACTATGCCTGAGATCATGAATGGCAAGAACGTCGCTGACTTCATTGATCCTGATATTACCGAGAAGCTCGAGGCACTTGAACGTGAAGAGGACAAACTCCAAGCAGAAGGCTTCTACGATAGTGAGGAAGATATGGTATATATCCTCACCTGCCCGTCGCCCTGTATCCTAACCTGAGCTGGCTGCAGTTTGATTCCGAGGATGAACGCGAAGAAGCCGAGGCACAAAAAGCCCTTTCCCACAAGATCCGCTCTCAAAGTATCAAGAAGTCAAAGAAGAATCAGGCTCGCCTGCCACGGACGGCTGGCCTTCGGACACTCAGCGAGCTCTCGACGGAATTGAAGAAAGCAGGCTACGACCCAAGTAGCATAGAGGCACGCGCGGGGATACTGGCCAAGGCACAAGCCGCGAAACGAAAGAGGGCAGAGACTGACAAGGATGTGGATATGGATGATGCCGGAGAGGACGATGAGGGTGACGCAGACGAATGGATGGACGTTGATGGCGAGGAACCGCCCTCCAGCAAACGGGTCAAGGGTAACTCTGGAGTTGTAATCGCGAAGAACTCGAGAGCGCCACGCACGAATCGGCAACTTGCGGGCTTGCGGGATGACCAGGTAAACAATTTTTTCCTCTTGTCCCCCGAGACCATTGTCTTACTTCGATGTCACCAGCAAGCATCCAAAGCCATCAAGCTACGTAACTTGGGTCAACGCGAACGTAACATGCACGCCAAAGCTGGGGAGAGCGATCGTGCTATCAGGGTTAAAAAGGTTCTTCCTCCTATGCGTATGCATCGTTTGCAACACCTAACGTTGGTTTGTGTAGCCAAAACATTTGTTTGCTGGGAAGCGGAAGGCGGGCAAGACGAGCAGACGTTGATTCCCAGATCCCACCTATGTTGTCGGTTGGCATTCCGTTGTTTTTGCCAATTCATGAGATGATACATTCATTGATATTTTGACGGTCTTGGGTGCATGGTGTTCAACAACTGCAGAACAACGAGCAGTACTTACAGTTGTTCCCTAGAGTCGGATTGTTCTCGGGCATGAAACACCCGTCGGGGGTTCCTGCGCATAAAATGTGTCTTCCGGACTGAAGGGGTAGCGACCCTTGGTCAATCGGCCGGGATGTGGAAAGTGGTCAATAGTGTCAAAGCGAATGTTGAATTCGTACATTCTCTCTCGGGTAGCCCGGAGGAGTTAAGCATGCCGTAACTAACACGGGGTGATCATGATGCCTGTGAGCCTGTGTTTCCTACAGCAGGCGTGTGCTTACCATGTCCACAGAGCCTTCCGCCATGGACATGAACAACAGCAGACCCAAATGATGACTTCCGTTCATTTCATTTCCAGGAGGCGGCAAAAGAAACGGCAGTGAAACCGTTTTGAAACTTGCACACCTCTACCAACTTCTCCGTAGATGGCTGCTGCGTCGGACCATCTCGAGAATGGATCGTCTTCCCCAGCGATCCGCTCAACCATGTTTCTGTCCTTTTTGAAACTTCCGCGTCACGTCACTGGACGACGATGGTGGCAGGAAAATCTACAGATATATGCCCACTCTTCACGTATAGTGCGCTTCTACGCCCCTGCGGCGACTATGCCAAAAGATAACATTAATTGCTCCACAGGTACCTTGGTGAAATGACATTGTGGAGTGACATGATAGCTGAATTCCTGTATGGTGTCTGGTATCACTGGTGCATGCTTGGCAGGAGGCTGTGTTGAACGTTTGAAGCCCTCCTTGGATCTATCACGCCAAGGGTAGACGTTGCTGGGTGCCTTGAACCTCTTTCAGGCCAAGCATATCCCACACGTTCAACGACGGGTCGTTCCGCGCCATGACCTTATTGGCACTCGTGTTCCTTGGAGGCGGAAGCGTGCAGTTCCGATCACGTCGATCGCAGAGTTCGTGCCTGCTCCCATCTCTCCGAATGATACGAGTGACGATTGGCGTTGCGAGGCAAGTCATCGACAGCTATAGAGCTGACCCCCCTGAAAAGTGACATCGACTCACCTCTCTCGGAGGTTGTGCGTGGAGAACAGCAAGTTTTGCACACGGGCTCCGAGTATCTCGTTGGGATGAACTGGCAGGCACCCTTATGCACTGGCTGCCATCTGAAATGGCGCACAGGTTTCACTTGAATTACACAGGTTTAGGGAGACCCAACGCACGTTACAGTACGTTGTGCATTACCCAACTCACTCCGTGGTCATGCACACGATCCGACGTGCATGGGACACGAGGCAGCCCCGTTCGCTATCAGATTCGGACCACCGGATGCAGTGGATTGAAGGACATATGAATGAGATGCTCATGGTCTGTTATGAATAGCCCACGTCGGCGTTGGTGTATCCAAGAATGCATAGCCTTCCGTACTAGTCTCGGGCTGGTGACGAGAGTAAGCCTTCCGGCGGTATATACCTATTACTCGTAGTTGGTGTGGAGCGCAAAGAATGCATGCATGTAACAGAGAGCCCCAGCGATCGATAACATGTGTATAGGAGGACTACGGAGATAGGAACACGGCCGACGCACTGGTAGTGATACATAAAACTCACCCCGTTTCATTCCAGCAGTTGATTGGCAGTCGTATCAGCCTCGTGTCGCAGAGTGGTTCCACGTCCGTGTGGCCAGCATAAAATCTCCACGGCGGATGTCTTTGAGAGAAATCCCATGATAGTGAACCTGCTGAAACTTTCAACCTGGTTTCGTTCTGGATTTGGCCGGGGGTATGCATTATGCCGTATGAACTTTGAAACTGAGACCTATACAACGTCTAGATTGCACACAATCGATTCCCATAGTGGGGATCCAAAGCAGGTTGGCGTCTAATATGAGAAAGCTTGAGAACAGAGACCGTAGTACTCGCATAGATAGCTATATAGAATCATAGTAGGGACAATTTAAACGGAATTACGAAAGCGGCAAAATATGGCAGTGTACGGGAAATATGTCTAATGGAAATCAGAAAGATCATCAGCGTCATCTCCCTTCACAATGTTCGGTTCAGCGTGCTCCGTGCGCTTGGCCCAAATTTTACCAGCCAGTTCCACCGCCTCCTCCGGGGAAAAATTGCATCTGTCTTGGAGATGCCCTGCCAACTCTTCAATCGTCAGAGCCCTCGACCGCACTGGGAGGTGTCGCCTGCGATCTCTGAGCTTTGTTACCCATCTCAACAACTTGCCCGCCACATGAATAAACCAACCCCTGCGTTCGGGCTTCCATGAGGTCCTGGACATGTGATCCAAGAGCATGTGGTGGATCGCAGTCTGCGACGCCCGATATTGTTCGGCGTAAACGTTGTTTAATCCAGGAATTGCTGCGACACAAACGTGCGAGGAGCAAAAGAGATTGGACCTCTCGAATAATACAGCATTCCTCTTCCACCAGCCCTCCATCGGTTGTTCGCTCTCCATCCCGGTGATGACGAACGCCACGGGAACCTGGTTCTGACACAGGATGTCGCGGAACAGGCGATAATTGTTTTGCATAACAGCGGTAATTCTTCCTCCGCGAATGCAGAAAATGAGAAGGCGGATGCCGCCCGTGCGCAGGAGCTGGGTGATGAGCACGTTGGCTTTCTCGATAGCTATGAAGTAGTCATTCTTGCTTAAGCTTGGCTCGTTTAGTCCAACAGTGTCGAACAGACGGATGTGGTGGCCGGTGCCATGGTTATCGGTTAGAACAATGTCGTATGATTCGGCTTCCATCGTGCAGCCCCTTGCGCTAGAAGATACGTCGGCAAGCTTCTCCCCAGCGATGAGGTTGATGACGGAGCTTTTCCCCGCTCCTGTCTCGCCAACGACAAGTATGTTGGGAGTGCAAATTCGTTGAACCTGATAGGATGGGGGGTTGTCTAAAACCTGCATTTCCTGGGAAACCCGACAATCGTGTTCACTTTGGATGGAAAATTAACATCGAAGACCACGACGCTCACTATGTGTTTATCTGATTAGTTCACGTTCACAGCACAACAATGGTAGAGGGCTGGACATAGAAAAGACGGGATCCTGCCACATTTATAGAAAGGACGATGGCCTCCGGCGTACGGCTTAGATCGAACTACCGAAGCGCTGTAAACGTTTAGACCCAGCGCTCAGTGAAGGTTTGGTTTTATGGAACGTTGAGTTTCCCGCAACGTTCTGTTCTCCATTTCCACTGGAACGGATTCTAGCGCTGGTGATTAAACCCCAAGATAACCGCCACAAGCGCCCAATTGAACGTGATGCTGATCAGCTCGCAGAAATCTAACCTAACCTCAAGCGATCAATCAACATCAGCGACTCGTACCGTTCTACCAACCAATTAATGATTGGTGCGGTCATAGACTGGCCATGAGGTCCTTATCTCGAACAGCATTTTTCCCAACTCGGAGGTGTCGTACAACGATCCGCATGGATTGGGGCCACATTTAACGGGGACACCAAGGCTGTGATTTGCTGTGCCTCTGCGCTCCGTTGTATGAATGAACATGCTGTTCCCGTATGGTATAACCTGCTCCCTCACTGTAGAGAATGCTGTTAGCGCGGCGCTGCTACCGAAAAGTCGTCCGAACTAAAAGCGATCAGTCCTGAGGGAAGTGCATCCCAAGAAGGATATTGCAGCGCTGAACATACCCCTTGAACTCGACGACAACTTGATGCTAATGTTCAGAAGGGTGCGGTCCCCCCTCTCCCGGATATTCAGCAATGTCCTCTAACACGCATTGGCAGTCAACAATTTTGGGCTCAAACAAAGCAAAGGGAAACCCCAGGAAGGTGCGTTCATGGTCTGCGAGGGGTAGACTCTTGGCTGAGCCATTTAGGTATTCAAAAACGTCGTCATCTTTGGAGAAACGGGCGTGGGGAAGAGTTCCCTTATCAACCTAATTGCTGGGGAAAAGCTTTCCGAGACCTCCAGCAGTGCTGTTGGGTGCACGCTAGATTATAAACGTCACTTGTTGAAGCTAGGCGGTCAGCGTTTCGCTATATGGGATACCGCAGGGTTAGACGAGGGTACTCAAGGAACCGTCCCTGCCGAGAAGGCGGAGGCGTACCTCAAACAACTCCTCCACGACCTGGCCAAAACGAGCGGCATCGACTTGCTTATCTACTGCGTGCGTGGAACACGGGTCCGATCCGCGCTGCTCACAAACTACCACATCTTTTACTCCGCGATTTGCAGGAAGAAAGTCCCTATCGCCATCGTAATCACGGGACTCGAGAATCAAGAGGGCAACATGGACACATGGTGGTTGAGGAACGAGAAACAGTTCTCGGCGTTGCAAATGCGCTTTGACAACTATGCTTGCGTGACAACACTTGAATCTTCCATGGAGAACGCCACGCTGGAAGAAAGACGCAGGATATCAAAAGCAGCACTAATCAAGATGATCACTAGCACGTGTCGCACCGAACAATGGATGCCAGCTGAACGCAGCTGGACCAATACGGCATTTCCTGACATCCGTGCCATATTGTCTCCAAGGGACGGGCACGGCGCCCATGTAGCCAACGTCATCATGTGCAATGTTTCCCGTCACACTCCAGTCAGTCAAGGTGCCCTAAAACGCTCCGTCTCCTTTCAAAACCCCATCACCCTATTTCTTTCTCTCACCAGGCCGATGAGCTTTCGCCGCCCAGTATCGGTCGCGAATGAGAAGTCACGAAGCGAACTTCCATTCGACGTTGCCATGAAATGCACCCCGGAGCGTATATTTCGCGTCTACCAGGTTCCACAGAAACAGACGACATCCGGGGACAAGGAGGAAGAGATGAAGAGGAACATGATTGTCAAACGCGGAGCGGATCTGCTCATCTTCTGCGTGGAGAAAGAGGTTGGAGAATATAGAGACGTCAAATTGCAATGGGAACATTTCAACCTCACCTACGGCGGTGACCTTTCACCACAGATTGTGGTCATCATCGGAGCCACGGACCAACAGTCTGCGAAGGAATGGTGGAAAGATGCAGTGGGCGGAGCCATCACGAGGCCCGGCGATGCCTCCATTGCTTATTGGCCAATAAACGAGTCAGTCGCTGAAAAAGAGGCAGCAAAGGGACAACTGCGAGACCTGATAAATACTTGCTGCATCGATTGCAGTAAAGTAGAAGCAGGAGACAAGCGGATCTTCAGGAGCAGCACCTCGCCTCGTTTGGACAAGAGTTTAACCTCTCTGGGGATGAGACCACCAGGGAGGAACAGTGTGGTGGATGGGCCAATCACTGACCAGGATGTCTTGACGAAATGGGGTGTATGGGAACATATTTCAATTGGAAGAGACGCAATAACCACACCGAATACGATATCTCGCACCGTCACTACTAGTCGGGACGAGCGGAAGCCTTTCCGTCCATAGCTTGACTTCATGAAGTACGTTGCTCTCCAGGGGTATTTGATAGTACATAGGATCCTGATAGCTCTGAGCACTGCATGCGTGCATCCGAACTCATTATTCTGTGTCAGCGTGAAAAAAGGAGTTGCTGGACTAGGAGGCAGAGAGTCCGGAGTGGTCTGCAAGAGGGTTCCGGGTGCACTGCCACAAACTACGCCGTCTCAGTGGCATTCTCGCAAGGTCTATAAACAATAGTTCATTACTACATAGTCGGTCGACGTAACTTATTGTTCCAGGAGAACAACTTGCGCTCAACTCCGTTCCCGGGCTCCAATATTCGAAGCGTCATTTCAAAAAGATACAGACCATAGACATTCATCATCATGAGGCCCCTTCCACTCCCACTCCTCTTCGAGCGACGCAAGACTCGAGTCCACACCTTCCTGGTGTGCTTTAGTTTCCATCCAGTCAAGAGCCATCTGAGCCGTCAGGCGCTTCGACGGCTCATGACTCCACAGGTTCTCCACAAAGCTCCACATGTCGAGAGGGATCTTACCCTTCGGAAACTCCGGTCGTTGGCGGGATATGACATTGGCGTGGAGCAGTGCAGGTTGCATCCCTTGGAAAGGGTGTCTACCCGTGTAAGCCTATAAATATCTGATGAGGGGTTGTTTGAACGACGAGAACCGTCTACGTACCGCGTAGATAGTACCACCCAAAGCATACATATCACTCGCTCGTTTGTTCACTTTGCGTTTAGCTTCTTTGTCTTCCGCGTTAAAGATCTCCGGGGCCATGTAATAATATGTTCCGCCCATGACGACCTGAGATGGAGCGGTATGGAAGTGCTCATCCGTATCGAAGGCAGAGACAAGCCCGAAGTCTGCGAGACATGCACGCCCTTTTCTTGTGATGAGGATGTTATCCTGCAAGCGCAAAGCGAAGTGAAAACTTGGTCCAGGAAGAAGAGAGAGAATATACTGGTTTGATATCTCGATGAGCAACATGCGGCTGCATCGAGTGCAGGTAATTCAGGCCATGGACCACATCCAATATCTACACGATCGATGAGGTGATTGTTGCCGACGAGAAAAATATCTGCTCACCAACCGCGTTCGGTTTGCTTTGGAGTTGCTTTGGAGATACCCGAACAGGGTCCCTTGGTCCATCCAAGGAGAGACAAGTGCAACGCTGATATCCGGTCCTCCCGTAGACATAATGTAAACACCATACAGTGGCAGACAGTTAGGATGGCGTAGATGCCTCCAGACAATAGCCTCTTTGGAGACTTGCTACGTACTCCCTCAGTCAAGGTTCTGACGTCATATCAAAGTAAATTGCTACCTTCTTGTACTCAGGCAAATCCATGCGGGCGTCTCGTTTGAGGGCCTTCACAGCGACTAGACGAGAATCGATCTTGCCTTTGAAAACCAAACCAAACCCTCCTCGACTTTCTGGTATGAGACCACCACCGATCGCACCTTCCTTAAGGTACATGCCACGGGGACAGGATCCAGAACCTTTTGAAAACAGGATAAGGGCGTTAAAGAAGCACCTCCGATACCCCTCCTCGAGTTCCACGTTGGCTTCAAGCAACTAGGTCCCTGTCAGCGTCTTACTCCGGCCATTTCATAAACCCCAGTCGATGAACTTACGTTGTGGAAAAGTTCAACAAGCTCGTCGACTTGAGCTCCACGTTGGTCTAAAATACCCCCCTTCTGTGGTCCGGTGATACATAGTGCTACCAACGCAGTCAGGTTGAGGATATCATAGTCCAGTACCATCGTCCCATTCAGCAATTTCGAGTTACATTTGTGTTCTTCAGGCCCAACCTTCGTCTGAAAACTATCAGCCAAGTTTGAAAGGCCCAAAAATAAGAGAATCTGTACCGCACGAAGGATCTCAAGTAGCCTATTCTTTATCGAGTCGCACGATAGAATGCACCCTATGTCACCCGACTCTGTCCAGCTCCCTACCTGCTGTTTCAGCTCGGATACTCGGTCAGACCAATCGTCCCTAGAAAGCCATCCACGGCGAGGGCACATAATCAGATGCGTATACGTATAAGCCACCAATGCCTACATGGGCCATGAGACAAATGAACGACAAGCTACAAATCATCCTACCTGAAAAATCGGAACCTTTTGGACCAAGTCCAAACAGGTCTTCTTATCACTGTACGAAAGCCCCTTGAAGTCTTTTACAATCTTGACGACTTCTTCCCTGGTAGTACGTCGCAGGACCTCAGCAGACTGCGTGAATAATGTCTGCGAATCCTGTTTACTATTTTGCCCATCAATTGTGGTGTACTTCGGGGAGTCGTGCGTAGGATTCTTGAGCCACTTTTGAAAAGCGTTTAGTTGGGTAGATCGTTCCTCCAGTGAGGTCCGAGCTGGAGTGTGGGACGAAGCAAAACGTGCCCCTCGGTGATTGTCAATTGAAAGCTGTGCAAGAAAGTCCACTAGATCGCTCGACTGAAGCTCGTCGTCTGGGGTCGCCGGCCGCAGAGGATGATCGTGATCTAGCGGGATGCGAGCTCGCAAGGGAGGTGGGGTGGAGTGTGCGGGAAATACAGTGCCATAATGATCGTAATTGACTGTGTCGTACCTGAAAGCGGCGAGAGTGGGATCTGGCTGAGGATACATCCCCGTGTCATTGTCAGCGAGATGCGAACCAACATGGTCCGTGTACTCGTGACGTTCGATCAGTTCGTGGCAAATATAGCACTTCATTTGTGAGGGAGATGCAATGTAGGGGGCTTTAGGATGGGGAAAGGAGGTGAACCGCCTCGGAGCAGCCCATCAAATACTATTTCATGTAGGGTAAACACCTAGGCAATAAATACGCGCTCAGGGAAAAAAAGGGCTCAAACAGGTTAGTTTCGAAACGACATAAGCAAAACCGCCTTGGGAACCAAAACCGAAGACAATCGAGAACCTGTTGACATGACAAAACGCGCTGAATCGTGTCAAGGTTTAGAACAACATACCGTGACGTTATGTGTGTGTCCGCAAAGGTGTTTTGCCGAGGAGAGTTGTGGGTCCATGTGAGTTCGAATGTTCAAGGTCATTGTTTTCCATCAAGGACTCCATCCGAGTTGCCATGCTGTGCTGTAACGTTCCAACGCCGTTGTTTGTTGTTCTTGCGCGCTCTTGCTGGCGGGTGGTCAGTCCGATTATGGCAGTTACAGTAACGGTATTCTAGTTTCATAGGGAAATCTCAACGTAACTCAAGATTGACTCTGAACGTGAAAATCAACCAAAACAATCTGGGTCCGGGTCAACATCATTGACAAGCGCCGGTTCTGGTGAAGGGTGTGGTCTCCAATCGCACCCACAGGTGGATAACTAGCAAGGTCAGAGCATGCGCACGAAATGTGAAATAATAAGGGCTCTGGTTCACATTGACTCGACAGAGGAGGCACTGGCAATCTCGATAGTTTGTAGGACACTGTAAAGTGCGGTCCAGGGTTCGCGACTGTTATGTTGGCTTCTTTCAAGATTCAACCCACCACTCCAACGGATGTTGACGCCTGCAAACTATGGAAAAAGCATTCAAGCTAACGACCATCACTGCGCTCAACTGTTCCCCCGGCCGAGTCGGATGCGGATCTTCCGACTATAAATGACAAGCCTTCCCTGCCATGGCAAAAGGGGGCCACCAACTTCCTGGCCGAGTGGAAGAACACTCGGGATGTGATATACTGTTACTGACATGCTAGTCTCTCGGCCAAGTGTTGACTGCGTACACGGTTCATGATACCAATTTACATGCGAGGAAATACTTGGAACACCTGAGGTCGGGATTCCTTTATGAAGTCCCTGAGCACTGACGAACAACCTAGTACCAGTCTTGTGAACACGTTCAATACCCAGTGGGTGAAGGGAAGTCAGACCCTGCAGCATTTGGTACGCGCATAACTTCCCCCTCCGTATATGACATACTTGATGGCTATGCCTTGATGAATTTCATGCGACACAGATTGGGAGAGCTGGGCCAAGAAAATGTCTACCAATCAGGTTCTTTACGGTGCCTTGCCAAACTGTTGGCACAGAAGAGCACAAGCTTCAGACTGTTAGAGGAAAACAGAGCAGCACGGACCCCAATGCCAATCTGTGGAAATAGATACATCCTAGTATGCTCTTGAAATATGCTGGAACTGGCAGCGACGGAGCCACTGGCTTTCTGTCAATCCTGTTGTGCCCTCTCGGCGTTTCCACACAGCTGAAACAGATGCCAATCAGAGGTATGTGGAGGGCTTTGCAAACTAATCCCGTTAACGGTGGACTTTTATACACAGCCTGGTCGCTTCAGAACCGAAAGCGAGACGTAAGCGGATGGGGAGCATGACTTGGAATCACTAGTATCAGTGTCCATAGAAAGTCCCGTTCGTCAGGGAGAATGCTCCCAGTCTCGAATGAAAGTTGTCTCGCAATGAAGACCGCCATGATGTAGTAGGAACGGGCCAGACCGTGGATGAAGCATCGAGAAAAACCAAAATTTGCAGCCACCGGATACCGTCCGCTGTTCGAGGATCTATTAGAAAAGGGGGAAGACGGATGAATGGATGTTGGTGCGCGCGTCTCCCCCCGTCACGCTAATGTTCATGCAGTACCTCTAGAGGTCCTGTTGAACGATTCGGGTATATGGGGTCACCCATTGCATTACATCGTACAGTAAAATTCCTAACTACTGTTTCAAGCACGTACATGTGCTGTGCTCACATTGAGTTGTTGATTTGTATCTGCGCAAGCATCATTTCGCCCATCCATCACAACCTCGATAGCCAACTCCCGATAAAGCTTACAATCTTCTCGCTCGACGGTCGCTTACAGGGATTTTTTTCCCAGCATGCCTGTACAAACTCCCACAACCCCTCCGGGATATCCCTGCCATCCCACCCAGGCTCTCGAGGTGGCTGGCAGCCACGCGAAATCATAATCACGATCTGAGCAACCCTCTGGATCCCATGGAACGGTGGTTTGCCGCTTAGGGTCTGTAGGACGCATCAGTGACCCAGATATGGGACAGGGATAAACACGAGCATCGAACCTGCAGCGTGATGCTTCCGAACGAGTAAATGTCTGCTTGTGAGCTCGATAGCTGGGACGCCGGTCTGCCCTCTCCACACTCATCAAAGAGCTCAGGAGCTGCCCACCGAATGTTTCCCGGGAATGAAATGCCAGTAACCGTGGCGTCGGAAACTCGTTCAACTAGTATTGAGAGTCCGAAATCAGAGAGACACGCCCGTCCGCTCTTGTTAATCAAGATATTCGACTAGTCGACCGATGGGTGAGGTTCCTTGCAGGAACTAGATTCAAGCAAAAGTGACGTACGCCGCTAAGGTCACCATGGACTATGTTACGAGAATGCACTGCATTAGTCAATGAAATCAACTGAAATGATCGAGAGGGCCAATGACTCACAATATTGCAAACCAGCTGCTACGTCGTCGAGCTGTGGATCGAGTTGTACAACGCGAGATCGGCAGTATTGCATGAACATACCAAGGCCATTCTGTCCTTCAGATCGAGCCGTGTTTCGAATTTCTCTAGATATTCGGATAGTGTCCCGTTATCTGCCCAAGGGCAGACGAAAGCAGGGAATGGTCCAAATCCGTCTGTAATGCCATAAAGAGGCAAAACGTTCCGATGCTTGAGCTTAACCCAAACGCTGAGCTCCTGTTCAACAGCCTGGGAAAGAGGTATAAGCAAAGAAATCACAACAGCCCTTGAGCTGGAACGGAAGTCACCTTTCGCTTCACCTGAAACTCTTCTTTACTTGCGAACAGAGGTCGAATGGCCTTGACAGCCACCTGTAGTACTTTGATAGTGGGTATTTTCTGCTGGATCGAATTCATGCTGGGAGAACGCACCTTCTTGAAAGGCTTCTGCTTGCGTCGCAGTTGACAACTCCAGACATCGCTGAAGCCGCCATAGGCCGCAGGATACGCATGCAACTTCGCTATCCTATCAGTGAGGATCTTGACGCGTGTCGCACACCTCTCTGGGATATATCCTCCACACAGGTGACGAAGAAATGCCTCCCGAAAACCAGGGATATTCTTCATACCAATTCCGGTACTCCACAGGCGTGGGCACCAATGCATCGCTTCCTCGCATTCGGGAATTGAAAGGTGGGATTCCCAATCACATCCGAGAGAGGATGGTTTGCCATGAGGTAAAACTTTGCATATATTGTCAAAGATATGAGGGAAACCGAGGGGGCCTAACATGGTCAGTGGATCGAGGCCCAGAAAGTAACCTCGGCATACCTTCTGCGCGCTTTAATATGCTGAGCGTTACTGCTCCCGATATGGCAGCTGGAAGCGAGGTGTCTTGAAGTAACCAAGCTGTCTCACTGATCATCCAACGGGGTTGTTGGCTGCCTGCCAGCGATGGAGAAAGTCCCATCGAAATTTGGAGGGTGGAAGTAGCCGTACACTGTGGTGGGCGTTCGGCATTGGAAACCTCCCCGTGCCCGCCAAACGGTCATGGTGGCAAGATTGGAACGCGACAAGCGGCGTGGGATACTCCTGCCCGTATCAGTAGATTGCAATTCAGATTAGGTTTTCAAGCTCAGCCTAGGTTTCAAACTCAGGCTAGGGCCAAACGCCGTTTGATTATAAAGTGTAGTGATGTCAACGGGCTCATCAATCAACCTCATATTTTGGCGCATTTCATGTGTGAAGGAGAGCAGGTAAACAGAAGCAAAAGCATGGTCATCGAGACAATTCCTATACTGCCAAATTCCGGTTGGAGACCTCAACCACCGCCTAAAACGAGTGCACATCCACCTGCTCCGAACTATAAAGACAACAGCAAGGTTAATCCCATCCGCTGGCGGCTGGTTCTGCACCCCAATTTGATGCGGGCTCTGCCGCCCAATCGGTTGGTTGTCCGACTGGAGCGTCTGCAGCCCAGTCGAGTGCACCTAATGAAGTTTGAGATAGCACCCATGTGAGGTGAACACGCTACTTACCACCCTCTGCGGCAACCAAAGCGGGGTTGATAGCCCCCGCCTGAGGGGCAGATGTGACATCCCACTCTGAAAGACCGACTGGAGCTTCCGGCTCGGCAGCAGCGAGCTTGGCCTGCGCCTCCTCCTGTTGTTGCCTCTCCACCTCTTCGGGGTCACGGTAAAAGAACATGTCCACCATGACGCTCCAGCCATCGGGCGTGCGGGGAATGGTCCCACGCAACCTGAGGACTTCTCGTGCGAGCAACCACCAGATCAGACCAATAGAGTGACGGGTCTTGTTGTTCGTGGGAATCGCGACGTCGACGAATTTGAGTGGGGCATCGGTGTCGCAGAGCGCAATGACGGGGATGTTGACATATGATGCCTCGCGGATAGCCTGGTGGTCCACGCGAGGGTCGGTCACGACGATGAGACGGGGCTCCTTGAACGAGCGAGTAATGTAGTTGGTGAAAGAACCGGGGGTAAAACGACCAGCGATGGCTTGAGCCCCGGTGTTTGCAGCGTATTTCAAGACGGCACGATGTCCGTAAGGACGTGCAGAGATAACACAAACGTCATTTGGGTTCTCAACGGCAGCGATTATACGGGCAGCAAACACGAGCTTCTCCCAGGTTTTTCCGATGTTGATGACATGAATTCCTTTGCAGCAGAGACATCGAGTTCAGCCAGCGCGCTTAACTCTAATACATAGGGACTTACCATCAATTCTACGCTTGAAGACGTATGGCTCCATCTGCTTGTCGCAGTTTTTCGTTCCGATGTGGCATTGGGCAGCCAAGAGGAGCTGGATCTCCTCATCAGTAGCACTCAGAATGGAGGGTAGTTTTGACGACATGATTGGACCTGGACGACCGTCAGTACAATGGTCGGGGTCACATCTACATATGCAACACTCCATCCAACTCCATTCGATCCGTCCTGTGACAATCACAGCGAGGAGTACATACGGATATACGCACCGTTTGCGGTGTTTTGGACTTGCACGTCGTCTCAGGCGACGTTGACAGGCTTTTCGGGATCTTGAGCTCGTCGTGCTCCTTGGCCAAGATACCATCCTCAGAGTCCGCTCGGCTATTGCCGCAAGAAATTCACACACTAAGTCTCAATTTCAGGTCAATAACCCCTTTCTATCGATCTTGCTTTGCAACAGCCACCGATAATTATTATCCCCCTCTTGTCTACATGGCCTTGTCGACACATCCAACCACAAGCCAATCTCTGCCCCACCCACAAGAACAAGCCACGGCCATCTCCCCCCTTCTCCGAGTGCAAGCCTTCCTCGAACTCATCCATTGGAATAATCTGTGTAGACGTTCCGCCGCCACGCAATTAAAGCCAATTCCATCCAACGCCCTCCCTTACCCTCTCGTACCATGAGGTCTGCCACCTTCTTTGCGAAGGTGCTCTCCACCAGGAGCATATGTCTCGGACAACACCCGTTACGAAACACAGCAGTCAGCCACCGCGCTTCCATGTGATTTCCCTCTACACTAAGCGGAGCGGTCACCGCACCCCGCCTCCGGGTGCGATGATTTCCCTCGCCACCGGGACCGTCTCGAATGCGACGCCATCCACAAGACCACATGTTTCTGGAATACGAGCATATGTCAGGAGCCGTTCCGCGTGGATTTCTGTCAACGCTTGGACGGATCTTTCCATGCCCTCCATTGATATGTCACTCCAAAATGATGTGGTGTTTTCTGTGGCCGAGTACGCTTTTGGACTATAAGGCGGTGGAAAGATGCCATCTAAATTCTGCTCAGGAGAGACGGTGCTCCGATAGGTACCGAGTGATAAACGATGCGATTACCGTTCAGATGGACGCCCTCGTTCTCAGCGCAAAATAGTCCACGAACACGAACTATGATTGAACAGCATGCAGAGCTTGTTCACGAGGGTAGCCCTCGCGCTCCAATGTGTTGAAAGCAGCTTGGTATATACTCACGCGAGCTCAAGACAACCTACCAATACAGCTTTCCCAGCGGATATTGATGACAAACTTGACACGCACTCTGAGTCACTCCTGTGTGGGTCCCGGATGATTAAATCAACAATCCTTTTGTGAGCACATACGCCTTCAATCTCGAATTCGCTCCCCCGCGCTCATCTATGTCCATGCCCCGCGTCACATCCATGACCCTCACACCAACAGTATCTACGTCTAGGGGAATTCCACGGTGTTCGTGTTCAATAGACCGGTCACGACATTATCCCCTCTCCCAAAGTTTCTGCTCACTTATAGCTCCACAGCGTTTTCCGCTCGTCCATCCAAGAGCAGCATTTCTAGCAGCGACGCAAAGCTGATTCCATCGTTTCGACATGGGAGGCGTGGGCGATGGATCGCGAGATCCAGTAGGACACCTGAGATGATTCATGACAAACGTGGATGGCCCTTGCGGCTTGTTCTTGTGGGGTGCTAGAAGTTCATGTGGTCGTTACGATATGATACATCGTGTTCGTTGAAACAGTTGTCCGTGTAAGGCGTAAGCCTACCATTGATCAACCACCTCGTCCTAACGACTCTGCCGTAACCCGCAAACAGCATCCCGCTGCGATATGGATAGATTCGTTGAAGAGATCCTTGTCACCCATCGCCGTCTCACACGCAGAGAGAAAGGCAGGCCCATTGTGACCACAGGGACTTGACTTGCAACGCGATCATGTTCGAGTCACGCGGCTTCAAGCGGAGTCGGTCTGCAAGACAAAGTCCGTTATCAGTCGAGTTCGCAGCATCTTGGATTCAGTGGCAAGCAAAATGGACCAAATCTGCCTCCTCCATCAGGGTGAGTACTCCCTCGACTGTCCCGACGGAGGATTCCAATTGGAGGGCGGTGTATGCTGAAGGTGAACTTCCCTGATGTGTCTTAACGAGGCAGAGAACGCCGCCAGGTGCCACGCCGGGATTGGGTGACAGCACAATAATGGCAAAGGTAGGGACGTATGACGAGGCAGCGAAGTTGGATATTTTATGCCCAAGGGTGTCATAGAAACTAGAATATGGAGAAACACGAAGGGGTTAGTCGGACACCAAAAAGTGCGGTCAGGCAGTGCCTGTTTGGAGACATGAGAAAGCCAAGGCATCCATGACGACGCCGCCGTTCCACAAGGTGGATAAGAGATATTCTGATGGGCCGCCCTGTGCCCACCCTTTCGTCAAAGCGAATCACACGAGCGTGACCGAGCAATTTTCCTGGCATGTTGTGAAGACCCGCAGATCGCTTCAAAGTGAAATTAGGAAGCGGGACACGAATTACATGGTCAACGTCAGCAAGAATAAACGCATCGCAGCGGCTTTCTGCAGCATTGAGTATCACCACTGGTCCAGAGTGTGCCGAAGCTCAGAGCTGAGAAAATTCTTTGTGGGGGAGGGGTTGCTCGAAACCACGAAAACATCGGACCTTGTGGAGCAGTTTATCTCGCTTGTTTTGATCGCGAGCGTACCGTGTCTCTCAACCTCTTGTTGCAGGGACTCTGTCACTACGATGCGCTGCACTTTGAGTCCATTCCAAGAGTGCAGACAAAGATTGTTGGTGAGTGGCACTAGCATGCCGTAATGTGGCAGACAGTTCCAGGCATGATCTAGATGAGCAGACAATAACTCTTCATAAGAGCTGTAGAGGTGAAACAGCGTGCCAAAACAATCGAGCGTCCTTGCTCAAACCACTTTACAGCAGTTTCTGGGAGTCCCAAATCCAAAACTGCCACTGCTGCCTCCCTCACCACATCGGCACCTCGCATGAGTCCAGAGTAACAAGTAAAAGAGAACCCACTCCATGGGAGTTGAGGAGGGTGGCAATAGAAAAGAACATACATCAAGGAAAGAGTGATGGTGTATATGCTGAGCATGTGATATTCGTTTTTGTGATGGCATGAAATCGAATGCTAGTGGGGCCAATGGAGGCGGAAGCAGCATGCGAATATAGGGAAATTGCTTGCTCGACGTCATTGAACTGCCCAAAGTGCTGGTAACCAGCAAAGAAAGAGCTGCCTCGGTTGCGAAGATGGTCGGGCTTGTGAGGGTAACCATGAAGAATGAGGTCAATCCCTGAGGTTGAAATTGCGTCCTTGAGGTCACTCAGCTCCCCGCCACGCTTGAAACGAGCAAAAGAGTCGCCAAGGTTGTTAAGACGACTGGGCTTGTGAGGGTGACCACCATGTATGAGACCTTGGGCATACAGGGATTCGCACTGATGCTTCTGCTCGTGTGCATGGTTATTCCGAACGAGACCATCGGCTTTGCGTTGAGCGTCGGCAACTTGGACGCGTGGAGTTCTTGGATTGTCTGTCCGATATGTATGATTCTGCCGCCTAGCGGACATGAGGTCAATGAAACATAGGTCTCGATGGATATGAACACACTTGAGCTTTCGTCGCGTGTGGGGATTGGCGCGGCGAGAGCTAATGGCTTCATTGGGGCCATCCTTTTCCCGATTGGCTGCGCGTTGAGCTTGTCGCGGAGTTCTTCGACGGTTTTTCGAGACACGCGATTTCGCTACCCAGTATGCGTGAATTAAAAACATATACGTTCGGGCTAGCGGGGGACATACTCGAGCTCTCCTCCCGAGCGCGTAGGATCTGGATCTGGATATCCTTCTCCTGATGAGTTTTTTGTTGAGATTCGGTGAGCCAATCGCGCAGTTCCCGGAAGGTTTGCTCGAGATTCGTTGTTCTTTCGTCTGATGGACATGAGTATCAGAAACCGGGATCAGGGTGAAAATGAACGTACTTGGACTGTCGTCAACTTTGATGGAGAATAGAGCGATTTGCACCTTGTTTATGCAGGTACACTTACAAGTAGTGAGAGGGAAGTGTGCCACAGAGTGCCAGATGGGTGGTTCTCTTGTAGCATGACTCGGAGGCTCCACTGGGTCACAAGGCGACTCGTGGTTTGATGACAGCCTGATTTGCTCTTGGGTCGTTGTGACACCGATGAACGAGCCGTTTCCTTGTACATGTTTCAAGGGGTCGAGCAATCGCTCGCCAGTCGACAGCGACTAGACACAAGCAGTGCAGTCATCCGATCCAGTCGCGATTTTCGTCGCGTCTGGCGAGACGTCGACAGCACGGTGCCCTTTGAACTCGGCTTTTGAGCGACTCTCCGCATTCCACACCGTCACCAAATTGCTCCCCGTCCCGATCACTGGTTTTCCATCTCGTGACACTGCGATGTTGACAACAGCACCCGCCGCATCTATTGCCGTCCCCGCTTCCTTGCTATCCTCTATGCGCCAATGTCGAATTATTCCCCATTGCCGCCGCTCACGACGTGCTTCCCATCAGCGAGGATCGCGACTGAATATATGTGATATCGACCATCGATTATGATCAGTTCTGCTTCCGTTCGGTGAACGATACCGGAAGAGAAACCGTTTTGGCTCGACTCTTGTCTTCTCATCAGTATCGTCCTGCCCACGTACATAAGACCAGGGTGGAAACATTGAAAATACCAAGCAGCGAGTATGCAATGTCCTCCACGAGCGTCGTCCGATGCATAGAAGCCCCCCGAAAAAAGCTTCTCATGACTCGGACGAGGAGTAGGCATTTGTTCGGGGTCGTTCCCTGCCCTCCTACTCCCCCTGGGATCCCGCGAGACCCTAAACTCCACCACTCCCATTTTCTCGCAGAGTTCACCGCCAACTGCCCATCCCTTGCTGTTTGCATTTGAATGACCATTCGAGTAAACGTCAGCATCGCTCCAAACGCCGAAAATAAACAAGATAGTATGGCGAGGGGAAGCGAAAGCAGGAAAGAAACGAATTGCAGACCGGACTGGACGACTCGACATCGGGTCCCTTTAGTAACAGACTCGTCCAGTAACTTTCTGCCCCGGAGAAAGGCGTATAGGACCTGTTTTAGGCAAGAGTACTAGATATGATTCAATCAAAGCCAGGTGCGGGTTTTTGACGCCGACGTTCCAACCTGGTAGTGGGTATTGGATCAATTTGGATGTCAGCGTTGAGGATGGAGTATTACTGACCATGTCGTCTCATTGGAACAGGTTCCGGTAGATCCTAGGCGTGTGTTGTTATCAATAAGCAACGTCCGGTCAAGTGATTAGCAGTGCAGTGAGTCGAGGTCGAAGAAGTATCTATAGGCCTGGCCCTCGTAGCACTGTTGTTACATCATGGAAAAGCCTCCACTGCTTGCACTAACGCACGTCCTACTGCAAGGGAGCAAATTCAACCTCATGAACTCGGAGAGAGGAGAGTGAATCAATGATTGCCCAATTGCGTAGAGCCACGATGCAGAACGAGCATAAAGGTAACTGCTCGAATGCCAAGAAGGTGGGATATAGCGTACTGTAGTACGTCGTCAAAGGTCCCAATTCATCAACCTACATCTATTGTATATGGACCATACGGATGCCATCCATCAATTCAGTCAACGATGTCTCCTCGCGAACTCGAACCATGATCAAACTATCCGTCGCAACCCGTCTGTTTTGCGCGCGTGCCAACGGTGCAAGCAACAGTGCCCCAAACGGCTGTTCGAGCCGGACGACGAGCCGTAGTGCACGCGTGGCAAGATCGAATTGAGCTACACCACGCGAGAAATCCTGGTCGAGGAGTGGACTAATCCAGGGATGAATGAGGAGTAAACTGTCCATTCCAGAGAACTTGTCCGTGGTCTTGAACTCCACGTCCCCAAGCATCGGTGACGTCGCACGATAAGTGGCGAGGTCAGAGTCTGGATCAGATTCCGAGAGAGGGACGAGGTCGGCGAGGGGGAATACAATACCAGGAAATCTGAGCCGACCAGCGACGAGCGACAGTGAGGGGAGATCGTTGAACCTCTTATACAAAGCTACAGCCAGGGAAAGGTCGGGTAACGATGAGCGCAACGCCATGACCATGTCATCCATCTCAGTTGTCTCCATTGGTCGTGGGACGTGCGGTGGCACGATTTCGTTGTAGACAGTCAGATCCGCAGGGAGGTAGCTGTGCTGACTACTCGAGCTCCTCCCAGTCCAAGCAAGAAGCGTCACATTATCTGAACGTGTCAGGATATACTCCAGGAGGCGACCGACTGCCTGATTGCCCTCGCCATATATGACCGGGATTGGGACTGAAAAGATGCCAAACAACGAGTATGCAATATCTTCCTCACGTGTCGTTCGACGTCTGGAAGCCAGGTATAGCTTCTCGCGCACCCGGTCCAAGCCCGGTTGAAGGGTGGCCAACTCCTTCGTGGCAAAGTTCATTGCCCGTTCCATCTCCGAAAGGATTATAGGCGACTCCTTGTGGTTGAAGATGTCCAAACCAAGATATGGCTTCCAGTCCTTGGTGTAGAATTGGACAACCTTAGAAGCAGTGTATTCTGGGTATGTCCACCCGCGAGTGTTCCAGATGCTCTTCCATAGACAACCTATCTCCTGTGACTCCGACAAGACATCAAGAAGGTGGACGATCGTGAGGGAAGAGCCATGATACCACTTGAACATGGCAACCACCGATTCTTGCTGCACCCCCTTATCAAGCTGGTTTACGCAACAAGTGTCGCTCCATGCCCACTGGAAGCGAAGAGAGTGCACAAGCTCACAGAACTTCTGTACCTTGCTGTTCTCAGGAGTTGCCGGTAGACCATAGATCGAAGTATTCTCGACCATCTGGAATGTCGGTTCATGGGGCTGCCACCTGTGCGACAGCATCACCTATCGGTAGAACTTCTCCACTTCTGCCCGAATGCGTACACGGTCGAGTCGGGTAGTCATCGAAGACCGCAGCTCGTCGTAGATCGGGAGTTCCTTGAAACTTGCTACTGGCTGGGTCTTGTCGTAGAGATGGGCAGTAGTGGTGTCAATGAAAACAAGTGGCAAGTGCTCGATAGTCTTCTCGACCATCTCTTGAATCGTGACAGTTGCATCGACGTACTGATTACGAAACTCTGTCCACAACCAATCAAAACTTCCGATTGTCTACAATACTGACAGAATGGCTTACCGCGAATTTTCGGATCGGGACATTGCTCGAGCTTTGAGAGCATCATACTGAATGCCTCAAACGCTTCACCATAACGCCCCATGCCGTGTAATGCAGCATGCTTTCCCTCATACCCTCTATGGGATGATGGGTCGAGCTCAATGACCTGAGAGTCATAGTGTGGATCAGTGAGGTTCACTTGATGTGACGTGAAACACAATCCATACCTGATTGCTGCGCTTAAGGAGAATATCATTGACATTGGTCGGATCAAGCAACAACGCGGTCGAGTAGTATTCGATAGCCTTGTCGTGCTTCTTAGAGTCCCTTGCGGTGTCTCCCAGCTTCTCTAGCATCTCGACGCAACGTCCTCGAAAATCTAGGTGAGGTATTTGAATTAGCAGCCAGCTATGTCGCGGTTGCAACCACCGACCGGGTTCCCATTGCACTCGCTCATCGTGCATACCCGTGTCCCCTGGTAACGCATTCTGTAACTGTCGGTAACGCTCGACAGCCTCCGAGAGGCGACCATCCCCTTCCAGAATGTCGCAAATGATAAATCTCGGAACCTTGAGCTAAGCCAAAAGAGAGTCACTATCCATTTTCGAACCATCACGGAGAGTATACCTTGGTTGTAGCGCTCAATGCTTCGTCTGCTGCGCCACGAATCAACATTATGCTCGCCCACTTCATCAGTACAGTATCAGGGATTGAGCGACTGAGCGACAGCACAGCAAAGTAACCTGCAACCGCCTCGTCCCGGTTTCCGGCGTTCGATGCCTCATCTCCAACTCTCTCCAGCGCCGTGATGCATCGGGGCGTAAATTCTGATAACAGCAATTAAATACTCTATCCTAATGCACGGGGCCGAAACTCACCGGCAAGCCAGTCAATGGTTAACTTGTTGGCCCTCACATCCTCGTTTACGGTATTCTCGAACCCGAGAAGACATTCCGCAGCATGAGGATTGAAGTCAACAACATCACTGAGCGTCGAAATTGCACCTTCCAGGTCACTCAGCTCCCCGAGGCGCTCGAAACAAGTGATGAAGGAGTTGCCGAGGGTCTTGAGAAGGCCGAGCTTATCAGCGTGACCATCAGGTATCAGGTCAGCGGCTTCCTTGAGTCTCGGAATCGCTTGTTTGAGGTCACTCAGCTCTCCGAGGTGCTTGAAGCGAGCGAGGAAGGAATTGGCAAGGTTGATCAAACACGTGTGTTTGTCAGGACGACCGTCAGGGATGAGGTCGATAGCATCTCTGTGCTTCGAAAGCGCTTGCTGGAGGTCGCTCAGCTCGCCGAGACACTCGAAACGAGTGAGAAAGGAGTTGCCGAGGTTGGTCAGATAGCGGTATTTGTTGGGATGACCATGAGGCGTGAGGTCAACAGCTTCCTGGTGCCTTAAAATCGCTTGCTCGAGGTCACTCAACTCGCCGCAGCGCGCAACACGAGTGAGGGAGTCAGAGTTGCCATGGTCCTTCATGGTAAAGAGAGCAGCTAGATGATAGAGACTCTGATGTGCCTCAGGCTGGAGTACCATGACAAATTAACTTTTTATTGAATGCAAACGACAATTTTCACTAGCGTACCAGGTGTCTCTTTGATGGCGAAACGCTAATTTGAGCGCGACTGTCTGGCTTTATGTGGGAGCGCGGGTTGGTGGCAGAGCATGTAGATGGTGTAAAACTTGGATTCCCTCAGAACCCCAGGTAGGTCCGACTCGGTCCCACCGCCTGCCGGAAATGGCAATTTCAATAGCGCCCCCCCGTGTGCCATTGGACCAGCGTATTTTTTCTACCTATGTGTTACATTCCATCAATTTTGAAGCTTTGAAGTCTCTTTTTG
Organism: Hortiboletus campestris; assembly: GCA_038090935.1. NCBI lineage: Eukaryota > Fungi > Basidiomycota > Agaricomycetes > Boletales > Boletaceae > Hortiboletus > Hortiboletus campestris. Next base: position 38,311 of record JBBPNN010000044.1, read on the forward strand.
CCTTTACCACCATTGAAAGCTAGTAGCGCAGTGACTCCGGTACCTCGGTTTAGAACTACTCTCCTAGGCCGATGCCTGCGATCAGTACTGGCTCCTGACCGGGACCATTGGCTTGTCGGCTACCAGCCAACAGTTTCACTGATATCGGATGGGGACTCAACAGTGCAACTGATTTCCACGGGCGAGCCCGAATTCTATTGCGTCGTCACACAATACAGCTATCCTACTAGTCACTATCTCTTTCACATATCCTCACGCATCATCCTATCGAGCAACGAGGACTCCGACCCACCCCCGTTCTTCTGTGCGCTAGCGGCACCCTTGATACTATAGCCTATCGATGGATGTCGATCAGGCTCAGGCGACTGCTCCTTCTCGGAACGCTTTTTTCGCCTCTTTCCCGCGCGTTCCGCGAAACCACCCGAGCTGGCATCTCCAGCATCCGCAATACGACTGAGCAGCGATGGCGTCGGAACATCCTGTCCTCTCGAATTCATCTTTACCCTCTTTGATCGTGGGTTGTCTTCCGAAGAACTGCCCGATCGCTTAGGAGACGTTGGCATGCCTGAGATGTGGAAATGTCGAGAAACGTTGTCTCGTGCTGGGGATTGCTGCGTTGCTATTGCTGACCATGTCATTGGAAGGTCGAGCGTAGTCGACAAGAGTGGCAAACTGGCGATCGGTCTTTGCGGCAGGTGAGCCGGCCGATCTAACGTAATCCCGTTCTTCACTACAGGCTTCCCCTCTTGAATGGGCGCTTGCGATGACGACGGTTGCTCTCCCGCCAGTAGCTGCTCAAACGAAGAAAAAAGATGTCGGCCGTCAATGGAGAAGGGGAGAGCGGTCCATTGCGAACCCTTATTAGGCCTTGGATTTCGCTGGCGTCTTCTTGCGTTTGCCCACGAGACAAAACTTGGTCAAATTTACTGATGGAAGTAATCAGGTATGATGGCAATATCCAATGTTCTCGCTCTTTGCGCTAGAAAGAGATATTTCATCCGCGATGTTTGATTGAGAAAGACGTACGGTGTTGATAGTACGAAGAATACTTTTCACAGCACACCAAACATCATTGCTATGCAGCTTGGAGTCAAACAGTACCTGCCCAACTTAGTTCAAGGGAGACGATGATTACACGCCAGACTAACCTCCAAGAGAATAGAACTAGCATCGACGACTTGTCTCCGAAGCTGCGCGATTTGCTGTGGTTGAGTGGCAGGCTCATGTTCACTCACGGATAGGGCCTCCATGATCCAAGAGATTACTTGAATCCGGTCTTCCGGCAGGAACTTCTGAAGGACTAATTTCCGTGTTAGAGAACCAAGAAAGAATTGGAGTAATTTGACTGCTGGCGTGGCGTGTAAATCGACGGTGGCCATTTGAGCCATCGATAGGTAGTGGAGTGCAACCTTTAGTTGCACTGGGTCATTCGATCGCGTTTGAAGTAATGGCGTGGCCTTATCAAGGATAACTTGAAGCAACTCATCGCCTCTCGAACCGTCTCGGTAGCATGGTAACCGTAAAAGAATGTCTTTCACGATAATATCCACGTCCCCAGTGTCCAGCCTAGTTATAGCCTGGTCGACGATTAGAAAACGCACACGGACACATATCCTTGATTGCAAACACACCCAGGTAAGCTGCGCCACGAGAACGTGTTCTGCCTCTGAGCCCGGAGGGTCAGTATATTTTTGTATTGCATTCATTGCGTCCGTTGCCAAGAAGGACAAGACGAGCGAACGCAACCGTTCCCTCGTCTGTCGTTCATCGTCATCGAGGTCTTCTTCAGGTGGAACGATCTGGTCGCATAATACGCCGAGTGTCACTGGGGGATCCATATCGAGGTGTTTGAGGAGGGCGCTTTTTACGACCACGACTTCTTCGGGTTCATCTATCGACGACAAGGAACGCGTGCCAGATATGATCAAGATGGAGAAACACGGCGTGTGACGTGGGTTGGAGGTCCGAAAAACTTACCACTTTGGAGGAGCTGGACGAGGACGTCGGTGTTCCTCTTGACCCACTTGTGTTGAACGGACGACACTTGCGTCACTGCATGATACCCATCCATGCGGACCTGGAGACAGAGTGGTTAGTCACAGTCAAACCCGCCAAGGCCGCGCGCCACACTTTTGCATCCTGGTCTTCACAAAGATCGTATACGGCGTTGATAGCGTCTTCCTCCAGATCCGGGAAGTCGTTGAAGAAGACATGTATATGGCCCGCCGCGTACGATTTGAGAAGGGGGTGGCTGGAATTTGTGAGCGCTATGAGCTCTTGGAAGGCGTCTCTCCGCTGCACACGTCCACCGGGTCAGGTCAAGGAATGGATGCAACCTGTACCCGCCTTACCGCGCGTCCCGCAGCGAACTGCCTCGCCGCCCGCTCGACCATCACTCTGACGTATTTCAGTCGTTCGTGTATGCTCGAAGACGCCATGCTCGTCTGCCTTGAAGGGTGTCCAGAATATCCTGCTTTGGAGTTCAACGGAGACGTTTGGGAAACTGCACAAACCGACCGCAAAGATCAATGACGCCGAACCAAATAAGGAAGGTCATTCCCATCACCCAACGTCACCTCTCCCATTGCGCTGCCAAGTGTCCTTTGGCCACCCGACACGACCTGCTCGACATGCGCACTGACGAGCAGATCCTTCATGACCGGATTAACCTCCCAAGACTCATGAAACGCCTCGAGCAGTTCATCCAAGAGGGCGATTGGTCAAAGAGTACCCCGTCCAAGCGGGAAACATGGGTGAAAGCACAAGCGACACTGCAGGTAAGACCACCCCCACACACGGTCCAAACCACCAACGGAGCCCCTCTCCCAGCAAATCCGATACGCCCGACTCTTGTTAAAGAACGTCGAGCTCGACAACGTGGACCCCACGCCGTGCGTACCCCCGCCCGCCTTTCCCGGTAATTCTGAATCTAACACCTTGCTCCGCTACAGCGCTGAAGAGCGGCGCTACCAGCACTTTGGAACGACGCTCAAACACCTCGAAGATTACATGCACCAAGTGGAACAGGTACGCCATTCCCAAACGCGAATGTGTCGGTCTGACTCCTTGTCTACAGCAATTAGCACCTCCGGTCCGACGACCGAAGCCCATCCTCCCTTGCATACGTCCCCCGGCACCCAAGTCCCCCGCCCTTCCAAAGTCCACGGGGGTCTCCAGTTCACCCGTCGAGGCGACCCTCATCCCAGCCGAGAGCGGCCCGTCTCTATCCGTGCCCGACGTCCAAGACCTCCTACCCGCTTCAGCAAACTTCCCAGAACCAGCACCAGAACCGGGACCGTTGCACAGTGCGTCGGGCGCGCGGGTAGGACCCTCTCTGACCGCGCCTTCCTCCTCAAGGATCACCGCCACCCCGACCATTCTCCAAAACTCGCGCGTGCTCCAGGAAGAACTCTCGGAGCAGCTCGCCCTGATGGCGACCCAACTCCGCAGAAACGCCACACATTTCTCCGAGTCGCTGGAAAAGGACAAGTCTGTCGTCGGGGCCATGCAGGAAAAGGTCGAGGGCAACTTTGAGTTTATGAAGCGAGAGCGAATCCGGCTGCGGGATTTTCGAGGAAAGAGTGGCGGTACGACGTGTTTGGTGATGATGAGTGTCATCGCCGTGTTGATTTCGTTTATTCTTATGGTGTTCGTCATCCGACTGACATGATTTGTGGATGGACTGCCTTAATTTATTCTACTTTACTCGGGCACGCTTGCCTAGTTGCGCGGGCGTCAGCACTAGGGTAAGGCATCCTTATTATAATTAAACGGCCAATTGTCTAGAAGTCCAGGCATTGAAAAACGACGGATATGAGGAGAGATAAAGCAACTAAGTACAAAGTGCATGACGGATCGCCCGATGTCCCGAACAACATAGCAAAGAGTCCCCGGGAAAGCTCAGATAGCTAACTTGAAAGGTCCTGCCAACGCAATGTCATAGTACAATCCATGTCCACAAACGGGTCAGTGCAAATGTCTATGCATGCGAAAGAATGTTATCGATGGATTGGTTCAAAAAGTCCTTTCGAGGTATCAGATCCGCTCTTGGGTATCGAGCAGCTATGGCCTCGCGAGCAGTTCTATATGCATGGTCAGTGACGGGCTAGCAACGCGAAAGACTGCATACTTCTTTGTCACAGTCATCAAGTCCTGTGTGCTCAAATAAGTCCTCAGAGCTTCGTACAGCTCGTCGTTGGAAGGATTTGGGTTATTGCTGGGCCCCGCAAACACAGTCGTGGCCATGGAGAAAGTAGAGGCGGGGCGAATGGTGTTGAACGTGGGTTGTGGAGGGCCACCCAAGCTCAGCGCAGGAGACATGGAACGGTTCAGGATCGCCGAATTCATCGTCATACGTGGGTCAGGGAGAGCACCGAACTGGTTCATTGGTGTACCCAGCATCAGACGTTCCTGCGATGGGTCACGGTAGGTTGAATGCCTCTGGTTTACCGTTGCCCTGTTGTAGTCAGACACGGCACGAGAACTTGGGCGTGAGGGGGAACCTCGAAGGGGATCTTGTACCGCATTGGTATCACGATAATAATCTCCTGCCTCGGACTGGTACTCATACACAGAAAGGCGCTGCGAGTTGGGGTGAAGAGGCACCGGTGCGGGAAGGTAGCCGGAGTTCACGGGGTTCTGCTCACCACTGATCGAATTGTTGGACAGGCCATCCCCATAAACCTCGGCTTCGTACTCTGGATGCACGATCGAAGGCCCGCCAATCAATAGTCAATGAACGCCACTTACCACTCCACTTCTTGTACGGGATCATGGATTCGTTGAATTTCATTTCATTGGCGTCACCGAGAATCTTCTTGTTCTTTCCGTCGTCAAGTACGATGCGGGTGTTACCCCAACCGAACTCGTCCATGCGCCAGAAGGAGTAGAGAGGCAAGAAGAAGCTGTAAACCGGGTACCTAAACGCGGACGTCAGAGAGAATTTTAATTCTTGATAACGTTGCGCACGAGATGAGATACACAACCATCCATCCAACAAGCATAAACTCTCGCTTGACGATAAAGATGAGGGCCTATGATACCATGGCTTGTTCAACACATTCCCAGCCAAGATACAAACTGACGTACCTGCAAACCATAAACCGCCGCAATCATGGCAATGGAGATGTAAGGTATCGATGATGCCCCAACCGAGACTTCGATGACCATCCAGATCAGCTGCATATCCGGGTGAGCACCGCGACGGGCCAACAAGTTCTAAAAACTCACGTAAATGACAGTGGCAGGTAAAATCTATGAACGGAATCAAAGACAGTCAGATACATTCGGTAGATTAATAGTACCCACCAGTGTACTGATGAGATCCAGGTACACAAAGAACCGCATCGAGAAGCAGCACATGCCACAAAGTTCCGGCAAGATAGCAAGCTCGCACAGGTTATGGATGGTCGAGTTGATCCAACGACGGCGCTGAGAGAATAGCACACGCCATGAGACCGGGGCCATGGTGCGAGCGACTGCATCGGGTTGGAATTTGGTCTTGAACGAAGGGAAATGCTTCATAAGGAGCGTCGTCAAGAACCGATCTTCACCCAGTGAGAACAAGTTCTTCTTGTGAAGCGTGTCGACATTAGGATCGGCGTACTCGTCAATGACCCGATTGGAGATGAAGATCGGACGGCCCTTGTCAGCGGTACGAATACGGTAGAGGGTGAAGCATCCAGGAAGACAGGACACGGAGCCGAACAAACTCTCGAAGGCCTTGGCGAGATGGTGGGAAATGTAGTACTCGTAAACCTGGTACGTGTCAGATGGAAGAACGAGAGAACAAAGGCTCTTACCTGAATCATCGTCCACCAAGAGCCCTCCTCGTTCTGCAACTTTGTCTCACCACAGATGCCGATGATATTGGAGTCATCGATAGATGCAGCAACGAGCCTGTTCAGGGACTGGGGTGTGACAACCTGCACATACGCACATCAGCAGTGGATCTACGTCAGTAGAGATGACACTCACGGTATCGGCATCGACAGTAAAGATGTACTCGTAGAACGTGGGGTCAATACCAATAACATTGCGCATTTGGTGGTATATCTCCAGTTCAAGGGGCGCCATCGGCGCATTGAAGTGCACACGGTTGAGGTACTGCATGAGTAGAATCTGACTGTCACGCTTTCCTCTGTTACCAGGCTTCGAGCGCTCCGTCGGTTTACCGACTTTGACCACAACCAAGTACCTTGGAAGAGGCACCATTAGATACTGGCAAAGTCAGAGATAAATCGGACTTACGGGACGACATGACCTTCGAACTCGTACAAGCCAGAGTAAACCTTCCCATAGTTGAGCTTCTGAGATCCCTCTCCAATGGACTTGAACATGAGAGGTTCCATGTTCCTCGCCGAAGGATCAACGCCGAAGATGTCCAACACGATGTCAGGCGTGGGTCGTTCATTGCCACTACCAATGATATTGCCATCACAGATGAAGAAGATCAGCTTCCGTTTGTCGTCGTAGTCCAATGCAGCGAGCGAGTCGATGGTATTGCGCAGACCATCCTCGCCCTCAGTATAGCAAGGGACTTGGCAGAGCACGAATTTATCCAGACGTTCGGGGAAACGCTTTGTTCCAAGTTGCAACGCAGCCAAAACTGTTCGACGTGTCAGATTCGAAAGCACTGATCATCCATGCACCGCCACCTACATTTCAGCCCCATGGACGCCATGATAAGGCTGGAGAACGCCAACAGCATGTAATTCTGAACCTGGCACCTCGCGGTATACCTGAAATCGATCTGGCCCCAATAGAAAGCGTTGTTCAAGCAATCCATACTGGCAGTCCTGTTCGTCGCATCCATGGCATCCAGCACTTTGTTGAGCGACGACGTGATATCTGTCCCTGCTTGCTGCTGGAATACGGAGACGAGGTCAGACGGCAGGAAGTCGTACTTCACGATATTGAGTTCAGTGGTTGTCAACGTATACACGTAGTCGGTCAGATCATAAATGGCGCTATTGTAAATGGCCCAGATCCTACACAAAAAGAGTATTAAAAAAAGCAAGAACGCGACAAACTAGACTGTACCCACCGTTGAATGTTCGTGTCATTCGCCTGACCGTAGACATCACTGGTCTCCCAGACCAACGTGCCCTTGTAATACTGGCTGATAGAGGGCAAGTACGTCTGCGTGTACCAATTTGAGTTATCAAGAGCTGTTGGAGTAGTCGGTGCGTTTGCACCCGAAGCATGTGAAGCTTGTGAATACACGAATTCCGATGTGTTCTTAATGTCGATGTGCATCGTTTGGTCACTGACAAGGCCAGCACACGCTTGGTACAGTGGTGGTGGGAAGTAGTACGTCAGATCCGTGCCCGCTAGAGCCGCTAGTGAGGCCGCATTGTTACTCGGATTGCCGGTAATATCACTGTGATCGCCTTTGACGAAGTTGGTGACATCGTACACCTTGCCTTGGATAGATACCCAGTAGTCAGTCGTGAAAGCATGCTGTGCGACTTCCTCGTAATTCCACGCATAGTTGAAATCGGGGCAGAGGATGACACCAAAGGCGATGATATAGAACAGAACCAGGCCGTTGGCCAGGATGATGAGGGCGAAGATAGTCACTTTCTCCCGCCACGCTAGGCGAACGTCAGGTCGTTTCATCCGGCCGATGTATGACAAAACGAAGTCCGGTATTAAGCCTGTGAAGAACCGGACAAGGTAGAGCCAGTATCGCCGAACCCGAGTAGTAGGCAGATGCTCTTCAAAGGCCGCCGGGGCATTGGCAGCGGTCAGAGCCGCACCCTTGGGAAGCAAAGGGGGTAGTGGATCATACCCTTCTGTTTTCTTATCCCACGCGGTCTCCTCAGGGTAGGGGTAATTAGGAGGAATAACTTGAGCAGGCCCATAGGTTTCATAAACACTGGGCGTCCGGGGTGGGTCTTGATACGGAGTGACTGCCCGTTCGTCGAAAAACCTATGTTGCCTGTCTTCTGTAGGCATTTGAGGGTACTCCGTCGTATCATCAAGCATGATGCTTTCATCTTCCTCCGAATCCTCACGAGTGAACTTCTTCTGGTCCTTTTCCATGGAACGCAGGACGTCTTCCACCATTTTCCATGCAGAATATGACAACCATATCTTTCGGTGTCCCAATGCGAAGTCCACACCTTCCGCCCACCCATTCGATTGAACGCACTGCCGAATGCGCTCCGCATCGGAGCCACGCATAGTTGGTCGATACCTCTCGCAGAACTCCGCTTGGTCAAACTCCGCAACGAATTCGACAGACCTCCGGGAGATCATATCTGGGAGGTTTAGGGCATGAATTTGCCCTTTAACACGTCGCTTATCGAGAGAGTTGGAGAACCCATTATCATTGGGACGGATGCAATTCAACGTCCAGAGCGGAATATTCTCGAGGTTGAACAAAATATCCGATAATGCCTGGTTCAATTGCGTGGTGACCGGATAGATTTTGCTAGGGTTCAGACGTGAGTTCTCTGGCTGCGTGCCGGACAAGGGTGTGACGTTGCGGAGAGGACGAGAGGAGACCTGTGCCTGAACGATAGTGTCTTCATCACTCTGGTGCTTCTCCGTAGATAAGCTTGGGCCAGACATGAGCTTAGCAACCAGAGAATCCGACGAGCCACGTAAGAGGGTGACGAAGGAAGGATCAAGGAGATCTGCATCTTTCTCCACAAAGCTGGAGACGTTGTATGAGCAAGAGCCCGCATAGTGATTGATGCCGAACGACCGCCTGTCCTCAAAAGTAGGCGAAACGAATGAGGAATGAGCAGCAAACTTTGAGGTCAAGTCCTGCAGCAGCTCGTCGTCACGCTGAGCATCGGCCCGACCTGCTTTGAAAGAGGCGGCGGCCTTGTCAAGCACGCCTAGGAGACCACCAGGTTTCTTGGAACCGCGCTCGCTGACGGATGCTCCACGAAGAAGCTCAGCACAGGCTGGTTTTTCCATCGCTACGACGGCTGGCAACGAGATGCCATCAGCGGTAATTCGGCCATTAAAGCCTGAGTTATCGTCGAAGATGCTGCGAAGTACATGTGATTCCACCATTTCATCGGTGAAGTTGGAACAGAATTCATGGAAGCCGCTCAGATGAGCGGTTATAAGAGACGAAGCTGTCCCAATAGCCGGTGTACCGCGAGTTTGGAAGCCGGCCTGGTCAAGCAGCACGATTTGCGTGGCGGAACACGAGGGTGCCTTGGAGAGGGGAGCGAGTTTGTAATTGGCTGTCTCCACGACAAACGCGAAGAGGATAGCGTAAAGATCCTGCACGAGCTGGTCTCTCTGCAGCGCACTCTGCTTCGCATTCAGCAACACGGTGAAGAGTTCCTTGCGAACATAGGTGGTCTTGCAAGTCAAGGTCTCGGCCAATTCCTCTGCAGAGACACCGAGCAGCTTCGCCGCTTGCTGAAGCACCGGTATGTTGACGATGTGCGCTGAGACGTCCTGAGCATCTGCCTCTCCAAACTCAACGTTTCCGAGCAATAGAATGGCGCCCAAGACACCGAAGATGGAGGATACGTGCTTGGACTTGAAACCGAGCGTTTTCACGGCGTCCCGCAGATCATCCATGGCAATAGCATCATCGCTGAATGGGCCCGCAGGGAGACGGTAACAACCGGATGACGCGAGCAGGGCATAATCGGAAGGCCCCTCGAGCCCGAGGAAATCTCTCTCCATTGGGGTCGCCCCAGCCAAGAGCTGGTAGAATACATGATAGGAACGCTCTTCGTGTGTGAGACGTACGAGGCGAGATTTGTCTAGGCCAAAGGCAAGCACTTTGGCTGCGCTGATGCGACCACGATCGTTGAAGTGGAGTTCGGTATAGCGTGTGTGTCGTGAGGCGTTAGGGTTCGTGGGAGTCTTCGCATTCCCAAAGGAATCGAGGAGGAGGGAGAATGCCTTGACCTGCTCGACGATCTTGCCTTCCCGCTTGGAGTGAGCGGAGAGGCGAAGTATTTGATCTGCGAGAAGCCGAGTGCTGGCTGTCTTTCCTGAGCCCGAGACACCACTAAGTAAAGCGGTGTCAAAAATGCGGAGACGAAAACGATGGGAGGCCTACCGAGCAACAATGGCCTGCGATTCAGCTCTCCTTCTCATGAGAAGGTAAATCTTTGCAGCCTGCTCATACAGATGGGGTTGAGGAGGCCTTCGGGAATCCGCCAAGCCAAGCTTGGTGTCCTTGTAACATCTTTCTTCGTATTCTTTCGCACTTGCATCGTTGACGTTTGCAAGGGTCTTACAGGGGTTTACGACCACGAGGGCCGTTGAGCCAATCCTTGTGTAGGGTAAATCTGCACGGAAACGAGCGGTGAGGACGGCGAGGATAGCATCGTCCGTGGGGTGTGCTTTGGCGGGTGACGAGACGGCGAGCAAGTCGGTGAGATCGCCCGACGTTGTGGCCTGGGGCACGGCGACGGCCAAGGGGGAGGCCATGGCCGGTGATGGGTTGTCGAGGTGGAAGGAGGAAGAGAAAGAGTGTGAGCGCACTGTAGCCGTTGCGGGCCACGCGGGGGTTCCGAATTAGCAGGCGGCCACTGTGGGAACACGCCGGCTCGAAATGGCTCGAGAACAATGTCACCCACCGTAGTTGCTGCCATACCCAGAGCTACAACACGCCAATCACTGGCCAACCGCCGTTTCGTGGAGATAATGGATCGCTTCCGAGGAACCGGCCAACCTCAGTGGTAACATTCACCCAGATCGCAACCCACCCCTCCTAACACACAGGAACGTCACTATCGCCGGGACCACCAGGGCAATGATGTTGCCAATACTCCTCGTCAATTTGCCCGGGGCGCTGCACCTTGAAAGGGTGATGTCAATGCACCCAAAACGGCTCTATCATGCCTAGACACCGGGTCCGGTCGCTGTCAGATCGTGCGCGATGTGGACGGTTTGCTCCACTCCACCCCTGCATTCAGCGCTGCGCACTTGAAACTCAGCCTCTCTCTTGTTTGCTTTTTCATCACTCCTCCTCCAATCAGGCATATAGTAATGCATATCCGAGGTACTTTATCGTCGCCGAGTCATCCTTGGCCCATACGAGGCAACCTGGGTGCGTGCTACGCTCACCCAGAAGCCCCAATTTGACACAGACGACCGTTTAGAAGACGACCTACCTTTGCGATCAAGGGTGCTGTCGCTGTCATCCTGCTTCATGAGAATGGAACGAGGTCCAGCAACAACCATTCCGAGAGCCACGCTGCAGGGTCTAATTCAACTCAGCGACATGCACATGTCCCAACTCTACTCGCTGCCAACCACACCACTGGCATCTCAACCAGTCTTGCCGGCATCGCAGATCTTACAGAATACGCAACGTGCCCACCATTATTAGCCAGCTAGTCCCCCGGTCTGATGCAGGTCCACCGGAGGTCCCCAGTCCACACGAGACAACTCCTTGTACTGGCCGTGCAATCACACTTCGGGTGGCCAACTTGTCACGCACTCTCCTTTTTTGGTCCCATCATTTAATTTCATTCCTCCTTCTCCTCCTTCTGTGACGGACGCTTTGTTTGTCCGGCTTTCCCTCTGGTACGTTCCCTATACGTCCTCTAAGAGACGTTTCAATGACCCACTCAGTTCCGGATCGGTATATACGCCCTTCCTGAACGGCGCCGTATTGCACTCCCATCCCATCCAGTTTACGGAGCCTCCAAGTCTCTCTTGGAATCGTACCACGCGGACGACACGCCATCCTGTGCCAGATTTGATATTCTCGTCTCTACAAAAGTCGCCCGTCATCCATCTTGCCCATAGCCCCTCTCGCTTGCAACCGCAAGCCGGTATATGTGGACCGTCACCATCGATTAGTTCCCACCTCACAAAAGATGCCCAGCGCCATCACATTTGCCTTGGAGTTTTCGCGTATGTTCTGTCCCATATTGCTTGTGTACTTGATAATGATGTTTGGCTCAGACATTCGCGCCACCGAGGTCTCAAAGTATCAGGAACTCCGCGTACGAATAACCCTTGACGGGAATATACAGGAGTCTCTGGAGAGCACCTCGGATGCAGGCGTCCATACATGGCGTGAACCATTCTCCTTGTAAGACAGTTTTACTCGTTCCGGTACTTGATGCTTAATCACCCTCAGTGTTGCGAACTCTGTTTCACTGTGCGAGATACACGTCCTGGCTAAGAAGAGAAAATTCTTTTGCTGTACTGGGAGATACAAAGCTATCCGCACGACGCGTCTACAATGCATTGGCGAACTGCTTGACACGAGAAGCAGCAATGGAGGCGAGTTTCATTTCAGTTTTTTTTATGGCCCTCCTGACATTTTACGTCACACTAGTTATTCGGCTTCCATTGTACGATTCCACGAGAACAGACGCAAACGGCGCCGCAACGGGAAGCGTCGTGTTCTTGATCGCTGACACGTCCGTGACGAACAGTCTGAAGCAGCTGTCCACGCGTGACAGCGTCTCGCACAGAGAGGGGTCATGTGCAGCATCCCTATCGTTTCCTTTCCCCGTGGCCGTCCCGGAAAAGGTGTCCCTGGAGGAATCGGAGTCAGAAGCACCGACGTCACCACCTCCGCGTCCGAAGGCCCCCACCTCTCCTGCATCACCGCCCTCGGCCTCCCCCGTACATCGTCCGCCTAATGTCCCCCCGCAGCCACCTTTTCCTGACGTCCTGACCCCGCAGTATCTGCAGACGACAACTCGATTACCTCAGTGCTCCTTAGCCAATATGCCCCAAAAATCTGGGGTTGATCGAATCCCCGCTGAGATGGAGACGTATGGGGATGCTGCCCTGCATCCCAAGTACGTCCTTTCCCCAGGTATTCTATCTGACGGCACCATGACGGCAGCATCGTCCCTGTTTGATGAAGACAAACTGTCTGGACTTGCGCCTCAAGGTTCCGCGGAAATCGGGAACTTCTCCCCGGTTATTTGTGAACCTCCTGAAGATATTACTTCCGAGGGATCAGAGGCGTGGTCGTCCGTTCCGTTGCACACGACCTCATCCACATCTCCCCCCACACCTTCGGAAGTCTTTGGACATGGCTTTGATGGTACTATCCCACAGATCAGCATTACCTTTGCGAAGTCTTCGCGCGGCAACTCGCCACTCGCCCCTCCATCATGTGACTCGGACGTTACCGCCAAACGGCCTAGTGTTCATGTAGACACAGCGTCGGCTACTCAGGCCACGTCGGCCCTCTCACTATCTCCGGCGTTCGTTCATGAATTGTCTCCTTTTTCGCAATCGGCTGTACTGCCAAGTCCACAGCCAAGAACGTCCACCACCAACACCAGCACCTCTGGTCTGTCACCTTTCTCAGGGACATCAATGATGGAGTCACCGAGCACGGCCGCAACTACCCCAGCTCAGTCGGCGATTTCTGAGGCTCCCAAGGACGCCCTAGCTTCTACCCCCGGTTCCCACGCCAAACAAAGGAAAGAGCGCCCAACGATCGACACAAGTTGCGTTGGTCCAAGAGGTCAAGTCAGGAAGTACAGGAACGGCTCGGTACCACCAGTACACGTGCCAGTCAAGCTTCGCAATGCCTCGCTTGACCTCCCAAGATCCCACGAATATGAGAAATTCGAGCCTGACCCTTCGATGTATTCCATTGCTCCGTCTATCTCCCCGCGGAACTATAAGAAAAGCGGTGACTTGAGGTGTCCGTCCTCGCAACCACCTGCAAGCAGGCAAGGATTGGCCCCGAGCACTCGCGCTCCAAGCGTCCGTAGGGAGGCCTTGGAATTTGACGAGGGTCAAATCTGCCTCGACACCGCCAACCTGGGTGACCAGGAGGTTGCAACGTTTCTCAAAGAAGTTGACGCAGCGCTGTCATCGATCGTCAACGGGTCCCCAGCCGTAGCTGCTGATAGTCGTGCATTCTTGGCTGTGCCTGGCGCCTCGAGCCGCATAGTCAGTCGCAACCAGAGTCGCAAACCTTCCTCCCAGCATCTGAGGGCTGACTTATCAGCCACTGTTCGTAGCCACGAGAAGGAGGGTGCAGCGCGGACTGGTTTCAGCCTCGTTGCTACCTCACACCCGTCACCTCATCCCGACGTCATCCCCTCACGAGTCGCATCGCCATTGTCCAGCCGCGCAGAGGCCATCCAGCGAATGTTTTTAACGCAAGTCGACATGCCGCCAGGTTCAATGCCTGGCAGTCCCTCACGTAGCGCATTGCCTGCATCAGCCTTCCCGCTCCCACAACGCGTGTCGCCACAGCCTTCTCCACGGCAGGAACTTGTCGAGTGGGTCTCTCCCTCATTCGTGTCATCGGTTTCTACGCGGACGAAAGAGCACCTGCAAATCAGTGGACCTGGCTCTTACCGTGGCGATGTCAGCGGGAATGAAAACTCTTCAGAGGCCTTCAAACTTGAAATACCTCCTCACGCTGTCCGTGGCAGGCGTGCCTAGCATGTCGCATTACCGCGACCCCTCTACGAACGACGTCAGCCCTGCCAAGGTCCGTTCTTATGCACGGCTTCTATCAGGCTAGTTATCCCCCAGATGACGAAAACACAGTTCGTATCTACTTTTATTCTCTTACGGCCCCCGTGGCTCGAAGTTGGGACTGATGCTACCTTAAATAGTTTAGCCGGGCGCTAACTCGATTATCTATATATCGTATTCCCGACTATTTGCGTAGCTATAGCCAACACGGCGCCAATGTACATACACAAAGATAATATAGCCAAGCCTACGCCTTGCGTGTTCTGAAGAGTTTTGGGTTGTTTGCATTCTGACAAGTGCGACGATCATCTTCAGCTCTTGCCACTTTGATCGCCTTCGTCGCCACAGGCGTCTGACTCCAAGCCATAAATCAACTTCATTCATGTCTGGCGGAACTACTTGGAACAAGACGTAAAGAAGTGCCGCTATTCTGAGCTTGTCTCACTTCGCATGACGCTACTACTTGGCAGAACTTGGTATGGCCCACTCGGTACCACTGGGCCCTGGACCTTCTCTTCACACGGGTAGTCGAATGAACCTTTACGAACGCACGAACGCTCGCCAAGCATCGAAAAGGTACCATGCATTGCCCAAACGGTGGGCCCACCTCTGAATTTTCGAGGCGCGAATCCAATGGGCATCACCGTCGGAGACTTGGCCTGCAGGCTTGCGCATTGTGGAGTCGGCATCATGGAATCTAACCCTCGTCCGTTTCATCTCGCTTTCATCTTACTCTCATTTATCACGCGCACGGCGCGTTCCGCAGCAACTGACCGGGAATTGAGGAAGCTCTCCGTCTTTTCCCACCTATGAAATCGTGCAAAAAAAAGAAACACGAAAGAAAAAAGGGTTCTAAATTCGCACCACATCCAGGTCCCGAACAATAAACGAAGGGGCATCATCGTGGTGAGCGCCGTCGGGGTTTCGTTGGCCCACAACATATGGAAGCGTGGGGCCGCCAATACATATACATACAAAAAGAAGGGCGTTCCCTGGTACACGGCTCATTGCATCTTCCTAAATGTCACAACGCAAGCGTGTCCCTTTGATCGTTCGTGTCCCTCCCCTTTTCTCTTGAGAACATACTTATTCTCCTCTACCGCAGCGCGCTGGAAGTCTCCCAAGGAACATCGTCGTCTTCGGTGAGAGCGGCGTAGGGAAAAGCTCTCTGATTAACCTGATTGCTGGTCGATCAATCGCCGCCACGTCGAGCAGTGCTAAGGGGTGCACGTTCCACCACAAAAAGTATGAATTGCAGGTCGACGACACACCGTACGCAATCTGGGACACAGCAGGCCTCGATGAAGGCACTTACGGAACGGTCCCTGCGGAGATTGCAGAGGAACACTTGAAACAACTCCTGCGGGACCTGGTCACGGCCAACGGCATCCACCTCCTAGTGTATTGCGTCAGGGCCTCTCGTCTCCGCAAGACACTGCTCAGCAACTATAACCTCTTTTACTCCGCGATCTGTCGAAAGAAGGTACCCATCGTGGCTGTTGTGACCGGATTGGAGAATTACGAGGAAGAGATGACAGATTGGTGGACTGCCAACGAGACGGAGTTTGCGATGCTCAAGATGCACTTTGATGGGCATGCATGCGTGACTACCCTCAACGCCGACAAGGTCAATTCTCCCATTCTCAAACAGCGTTGTCTCGCGTCCAGACAGGCCGTACTCTCCTTGATCACCGGCGCCTGTGCACGTAATTGTTGGGAAACCGAACAAGACGGTTGGGTCTCGGCAACCCTTGCCGACGTGCGGGCCATGTTTAAGCCCACGCGGCCCAATGGTACCGAGCCGACGCCCATCGTCGCGCTGTACGACCTCCCGGAACATTCATTCGATCCAATCAGGTCTGTCAAGGACACGTCACCCTTTGAGAGCGGCCGCCTCATGGACGTCGGCGGAAGCCCGCTCCTCGTCTATCGTATCCGCGACCATCACCTACGTGCTGGAGTCCGATTCAAGAAACAGATCTCTTCGCGTGGGGCAGACCTGTTGATCTTTTGTGCGTCGGTCCATAGCGACCCGGGCGCATCTCGGCGGAGCGCCGCTGCATTCTACGACTCGTATGGAGGGGACACGCGACCCTTGTTGGTCGTCGTCAGGGATGCACTGTCGGACGAGAGAGCGTACGAGTGGTGGAACACGTCCGACGAGGACAAGGACGTCGATGGCGACGAACACCACCACCACCACGACACTGGGAAACTGCAGGCCATCGTCCGTGCACTGCCTCCACCCGAAGATGCCGACGATAGGCGCATCGCCATCGCCAAACTTCAACGAGCGATACAAACTCGCTCGCTTCAACCGGTCGACGTTGCGCCAACCGGATGCTTTGGTTGGCGGATTGGCGGGAGACGTCCCGCCAAGTTGCACCCCGGAAGTACGGGCGCTATGTCCGTTGAGGACAGCTTGACCAGTTCCGACGTATGGGTACCGTGGTGCACGCGTCGACCGTAGAGTGGCTTCTCGAGGACCTTTTTGTCCAAGAGGCTCATATGTTTTTTATTCGATATTCGTTTCACACCATTCGTTGTTGTGTATTCCGGTCATTTTCAGCTGTAGGATGCTTTTGGACCCTCTCACCGCTTTCGTCGTTTACATAGACCATGTGGTTCTCGGACTGGTCTTCCTCAGGACGTGACCATCCCCGGTTGGACGCTGCCGATATTCGTCGAAGGAATGTTCAAAGTGTATGTTATGTATACCAAATTGGGCTCTCGAGTGTTTAGCATGGCGATATCTGCCCGATGTCGGTATCCAAGTACCGCGCGGTGCACAGACTTGTGCCTTCTGAATCAGCCAGCCCCGGATCATGTTCCATTTGAAAGAAGGAAAAAAAGCCTGCCGCCAACGCGTGTCACCCACGCCGTGATAATGAAGTCGGAAGAACCACGACGCGGAACCGAACTGAACATGTGACACACCGACGCCAATGCCGCAGCTGGCTGGCAGGCCAGGCCATAAATCAACGTCTCACAAACGACGCGATCGAGGACCGAGAGATGTTGAATTGTCCGAGTCCGCCTTGATCGCGAGCTCGGGGGGGCATCGCCACGTTGGCCCTGCGTTGAAAACACGCGGTCTACATGGTGCTACGCTGACCGGACCGTTCAATGCGACAAAAAAATAAACTGTCGACGATTCCATGCCAGTGACACATACGCAGCACTGCCGATGCTGCGAGCCGTACACACGCAGTTACCGCCTCAGAGCAAAAAAAACTCATCATGATCCGGATTTACCATAGACCACGGACCTGCAACCATGATGGACCGTCAGTGACCGTGACGGCCTGTTCACTTTGCCTAATTCTTCTTACCAGGCACATGCTGAAACCCTTCCTTGGGGAGTGTTGCATATGGGCGATGATGACACAGGGATAGAATGCACCCTCGGAGGCACACGTTCGACGGATATGAGGCACTGTTTCTCGAGATCCAAAACGACGAGACCTTGTTTTCTTCGTGGACAGCCTTGGACGAACGGAGACCCTGTATCATGAATTCGCTACTCCACGGACCTGTCCAGCCAGGTATGCTCCACAAGTCTTTCCCTGAACGGCCGCCAGACATAATTCGACGTTGCTGCGCCGCTTCAATGATCCCGATCGTGTGATTGAATTTGCAATAGGGAATGGACGAGGAACACCACGGGGACCATCGACAAAGCGCCACCATGCCTACCAGGCATTGATCGGAACAAGATGTGCGATCTACTGTCACAGGGGGTTTGAGACAAAGCTATTCAAAATAAAATCAATATCCCACGAGGAAGTTACACCATTAAGCGAGAGCGCACGAGAAGTGCATCGCGTCGTGCCAGTGTCCCCGTTTGATGCAGTCTAATGACATACATACCGTCAGGCATGGTGAGTAAGACCTAATAGTGGGGCAAGGGTGAATACGTACAACATACCTTGGCAGGACTGTATTTGGAAAGCCTATTGGACGGCTAATACCAGGGTCCTGCGTCACAGCAGAAATGGCGCACCTAGTGGGGACTCGGACATGTTTTTCCGTTCCGAAGTCGCGCGACCAATGCCCCTCTGCCATATCCGCAGCCATTCAGTCACCGAAGGAAAGTCGTGATGCACTGGCAGAACGAGAGGCAACTACTGAACGGGATATTTTATTGCGTCTTCATAAGTTTGAACCCCAAATGGGTGTCGTATGATGTGGACGGGCGAGTTCGCGCA
This sequence comes from Hortiboletus campestris, assembly GCA_038090935.1. NCBI lineage: Eukaryota > Fungi > Basidiomycota > Agaricomycetes > Boletales > Boletaceae > Hortiboletus > Hortiboletus campestris. The sequence goes on from JBBPNN010000044.1 coordinate 56,922, forward strand.
CGAACGTGTTGTTGACAAGTGAGCATCTCAACAGAAAGAAGGCCGAGTCACCCTCCATTAATAAGGGTCCTGAGATGTTTTAGGATGCCTGTCCGCTAAATAGAGGAGATCGCCTCACAAGCACCGAGCCCGTCCATCACACGACCTGGGGTAATAGAGAGTGCCCCCCCATGGGAGGAGCTGCGCAGGGTCGGGATAATTCGAATGAAGACCGATTAAGATCGGTGTTTCGGTTCACAGTGCGGATCTTGTGAAGGCAGGCAACGCATATGTTATGACGTTACAGTCCGTGGCGTGCATGGACAACAGCCTGCAGAGTCCATGAACGGAGCGGCGAAAAGGCGACCGAGGGACACGGCGCACCAAGTGAAAGGTACGGACTCGGATTCTCAGGAGATGGCTATCCACGTCGAGAGGAAGGTTAGGTTCTAGATGGGGTTACCCCTGACAGTCAATCCCCTGCGGAGGTTGCAACTCTTCTATTGCCAAGCGATAGGGTGAGTTTAACTTTCCATAAAGAAATAGGTCGTTTCCTCCGCACTTTGAAGGGTTCATACAGAGGGTCATCGATGCTAGGCGGTTTGACTACCGAACCCATCGAGGCAATTATTTGGCGATGTTTGCATGGATCCTCGTCCAGCGACCAAGTCGAATCGGCGTCAACGAGGAGCTGCCCGAGCTGCTTCTAGCACGATGATCAATTTTTTGAAGGCCTTTGCGAGATATCCCTTTCGCCACCCGAGACACCCACTCTATTTCGGCCGTCACGATCCCGGATCACAGGGTGCAGGTCAAGTAGCGAGTTTCAGGGACGTTCTCTGTCTTCCTCCTCGTCTCTAAACCTAGCCCAAACGTGTACTATCCACTGACATTCTTTCGCGCACGCACCGTCATCTGACGTCCCATGAGGACGCCCCCAAGTCCCTCAAAAACCGAATCACACTAGCCACCCACAACTGCGAGGGCATCCCAGGCTTCCAATCCCCACTGTCCCTGAACCTTCCCAACCTGGTACATACGACCTGACAGAGTGCAACGTCGAAATGGTCTGATACTCTCACGGGGTCCTCGGTGATCGGTTTCCAGAGAACTTCCCACTCTGCACCAAAAAGTCAAGATGGACTCGGAATCTTGGATACTTCCCTCTCTGGGTCGACAAAGTTGCGCTACCATATGGTTTTTCTACCGGAGTTCGGGACGATCAGCGTGCACATAGCGTCATGGATATCGTATCATCATACACGCATCAGCATCCACAGTGAGCCATAGGACGTGGATATATGTGCAGGGCCTCCACCGGAACTGTCCTTGATGTGTGGCTTAATTGACTGGCAATTTCCGCAAGTCCCGCTGACTCGACAAGGTATTTGTGGATGTGTACGTGTGAGTGTGCGCCGCCAGCACAGCCTCGAATATCCATGTTCCGCGCCGATGAGTCACACTGACACAGATCTAATCCCATCGTCCACAGAAATACATGTTGGCCAACAACCGGTTACCATGATACAACAAAAATCAGTGGCAGAGAAAATGCACACACTCTGGTCCCCCGAGACAGAAAGAAAAAACGAGTGACAGTGGGAGAGAGGCACACAGAAATGACAGACATCTCTCCGATCGCCCGCAACCTCCGCGTGTGGGATAGGTTACGATAACATAGTCTGTGTCAAATCCATATCTATTACAAATGCAGTTTTTCATGTTGGCCGATGGATGTCAAGTGATCCCGGGGTATGTTGCGGATGGCGCAGCAGCGGGTACCCCCGGCTGACTCACCCCGTTGACCAACAGCATATGGAAAGATGGTGACAAGGGTTGGCAGGCCGAGACACGTCGTATGCCTGCCGCTTTTGCGCCTGCTAACCCCAATTCGATGGCATTCAAAACATCCACCATTTCCCACTGCCCAGGGCAAGGCCAGATATTCGGCCAGTGAAACCAGTGAATGGTTTTCGCCCACCCCGTCGGTCCTCCTCTTCGGGAGGCGAGCCGAGGCCAGCAACGGATGAGAAAGACACGTAGCCCGGTAGTTGCTTGAGAGCGTGAGAGGCCGCCTCCGGGTCAAAGGTAGACGATGAGTTGGGGGAATGTCGGGCATGGGAACGTGTCGCTATATGCATGTGTGTATCGACCATGGGAGGGCTGGCAACAAATGTCACCACTGCGGGGCCACCGCGTTTTGATGGCGAGGGGGAAAACGTGGGTGGCGATGCTGGCAACGGCGTGTACCTCCAAGGAGAATCTGGGTGCTGGCGTCTCAGCCGTTCCTTCTCGTGAGACGTAGGGGTCCGAGGAGGCGAACGTAGTGCTTGCGGAGCCCAGGGACTTCGTGGGGGCTGTGAAGCGACACGTGGCGGAGTGTGAGTTCGCTGGGGGGATGTCGGTCGTGCGTGCACGATAGACGTGGACTGCACACGCCGATGTGGCTTGTGGGAAGACCGTTCCGGCCGGGACGCGTGTGTCATGCATGGGTCGGGGTCAGGAACTGTCATGTGCGTCTGATGCGATTCATGCGAACGTGTCTGTGCATTGGAAATGGAACCAAGCGAGGAAGGGAGGGAGGCAGTGGAAGACTGGACATGTGTCAGTGGCTATCGTGAAGAGAAGAATGAGACCCAGGTTCTGTGAAATGGGGACTCACATCGACAGCATCTCTGTCTCTGTCTATCCGCATGCTGTGTATGACCGAGTCGAAACGACTGCGTAGAACAGCCTCGTGCGGGGCGGCATCATGGTGGCGTGACAGTTCCTCCTGCTTTTCCTGCGTATATGCGGGACGAGGGGAGGATTTACGATCTGAGCGACCTGAGCGAGAGGAGCCAGAGTAGGAGGATGAGCGAAGAAGGCGAGAATACGAGGCATGCTCGTCCTGGTCCGGGACGTAATAGCCAGTTGGCTGGCCGTGCCCTAGTGTAGACGCTGCACTGTTCCGACGCGAGGAGCAGCGGTAGAGAATGGCGGACTGGAAGAAGTTGTCGTCCTCGTCCTCGTCGCAGTTGCTGGAGGCGGAGCGTGGGGAGGAGTGTGCGCCATGAGTGCGGAGGGTATCGTCCTTGCGGAGGGCGTCCCTGAGGAGGCGTTCAGAGCGGGAGGGGGGACGGGGGATGGGAGGGGAAACGGACATGGGAGAGGGATTGGAAGGAAAGAAAGGGAGGGCAGACGGGCGTATGTATACGGGTGACAGGGGAGGAAAGGGCGTGATCGTGTGACAATGCCTCGCTCAATGCACGAGGTTGAAATGTCTCTTGCAAATCAATCGCTGCGTAGTCTTCTCGACAACCTTGCAGAAATTCGTGCCTACAAACCCACATACAGGCCCCGGTGCAGCCTCCAGCCTAGACTCTCGCACCAACAACCTCCGAGATCTCGACACCACTCGTCCAACTCAGTTATGTAAGCTTCGTCAGCCAGTTTCAGAATTCCACGCGCACTACCCCCTAGCCGTGCTCTATTTTTACTCCCCGAGTGCTAGAATGCACGTCCCTCTAGTACTACCCGGACCCGTCTGCAATAAATACAAACCTAGATCACACGTGTTCCTCTGACCCCCAAACTCCGCAATTCATCCTCTCCTCGGATGATGTTACAGCTTGCCCTCTGGACGGAGCTTGGTACCACCAACCGTTGACCTTCTCTGTGATGGCATGACCCCATGATGACGTTGTGTTCTTCGACACCAATTGTATATTGACGCATGCCTCTTCGCAACCGCCTGTCCTTTATATCCAATCCCGCATACTTCTGATCCGCTCTATCAACACTAGGCTGCTCTTGTGTCAACCACTTTCGTTCATCTGCCTACGATCCAACCTGGGGAACTCTTGAATGCTCAAGGTCTGGCTTGTCCAATATCAGCCTAATTTGCCGGTCATGACTGTCGACGCTCTTACACCGTAGTTGCGTTGCTATAATTGATCTCCCGAAGCCAAAGAACCTTCTCTTCATGTCATCTTAGCAAGGGACCTTCCCTCCTTTCTACTACCCCTCCTTCCCACCGAAGCGGTGCGCCGCCGCCATCATATATTGCTGTCCTACTTCCGCGTTCCGTTCGAATCTACAGCTATCGCGGATGGCTTTTACCTTCCGCAATTCATCTCAGAGCTTTGTTATCTTATTCCCGTATTGTTCAGCCGGGTCTTATCTGATGATGATCGATGGAGGATCCTTAGCACAAGACGGCACGAGCCATTGTTTGGGCCCATGAATTGACCGTCAGATGGCGGCCGATATCTCCTCAAAAGCCAACTTTCCCATCGTTATGTCCCCATCCATTCGACACGTGACGTATAATTAAAGTAAATATTGCCTCCTTCTTTTCATTTTCTGCCCTAACGACCTGTGGCTTGATGTCGTCCCTAAATTCGCAGGATCCCGCATCCTGTATGGAATGCCGTCGAACCACGCTCGCGCACACCGTGTCTTCCCGTCAATTCACATCGCGAATTGTGATGGTGCTCCGTGGAGCCGCTGCCCGAACCTCATGCCTGTACGGTTTCCCGACGGTGCGCGGTGGTGCCACACGGCAGTGTCAAGGCCAGCTCAGTGTCACTCACGCGCTCAGTGAACACCGCCCAAAAAGTACTGGAATGGGATTTGGGGTACGAACCCTCAAAGTCACTTCCCGGCCACTGTCAGAGTCAGCGATCAATCAATCCAATAGGATAAAGCCCTCGCTATACTTATCTGTTCCGGTCGTACTAACACATGGATGTTCCGGGTCTCGTGCTTGTCCTCAGCTCCCTCTTTCGACGATCCGTCCGACCAGGCGGATATCGGAGTTGGACGGATCCCGTATTATGATTCACGATGCGTTCCAGCTGCTCGCGCAGCAGAGCTTTGCGCGAGGAGCAACTTATCGATATAGTAGGCGCCGTCTCCACGTTGGCATCACGATGTCCATACTGGTCCTTTATCGCCATATGATCATGGTGGGCTTGGAGAGGCTTGGAGCGGTTCGCCGTTCCTCCTTCCTCAACGAGAACGACGTTCTCTCTCACACTGATGCCCGTGGAGCATTCTGAGGTATATACGCCGGAATCGATGACGCGACGACAGCTGGAAAGCTCCACCGTCCGCGAATTCAGGAGAGAACATTCGGGAGAGAACATGGATACGCTACGTGGAATGACCTTCGATGAAGGCGTAAGTTGTGCTCCACTCTGCTGAGTGAACATGATACACTGTCAAGTGAACATTACTACGAACTTGAAGGCACAATCACTGATATAGACATTCGTTTTGCATCAACCGTGATCATGATCGATTTGGGCAGCCCACGAGGTCCATGCGCGCCACTTGCGATCTGCGGAAGTGGAGTCGACTTGATAAAAGATGTCGTATTCTCCACTTCAAGCCATACCCCCCGTTCTGCCTTGGAGCTCTATCAGGTACCCTGCACACCATCCCGGAACGACCCTGTCCGGTCAACACAGTCACAGTCTTATCGACATGTCAACGCTGATGCACGTTGCAGACCAGTGAGCCTTGTGGGTTGTGGGTTGTTGTCTCAACTGACCTGCGACGAACACGGATGGAGACTCTTCCCCCTCGAACCTTTCAAAATCGGCTTGAGCCGCTGGGCTTCTAAGCCCAAGATGTGAATTGCGGACTTAGGCAGCTCGGAGAGGAGTCATAACAAGGATTATGCGCTTTGAATTTCATGCAGGCTATCCTTGAGTTTCCGAATTTCATTTGAAATAACGACATGGTGGTTCAGTACCTCCCTATATGAGGGGCGCTACTGAGCTGGCATATCATCTGAGCTCCCGAGCCCCCGTCTGCTCGCGGTTGACTGGACAGAGCGATAACCAGTCGACATGACGTCAGGGCCCCATTCGCTTTTTGGTGTGGCTATGATTGGTAGCCAACGTTTGACGTGGTTTTGGAGCTGGATGGAATGTCCACCATGTAGGGCATGCCAATCTCGACTTGCTTCACAGTCGACAATTGCGATTCCAGCGCCCATACTTGAGAATTTGGCACGTACGCACTCTCGGCGATCAGTCACGGCGTTCTCCACCAATATGCGCCCGGGTCAGCGGTTGTCCATGTATGTGTGCATTCTGGAATCAGTCGTATTTGGTAGCCGCAAAGGCTTTGCGCAACCCTCGATCCGGATAAGGTCCGCAGCCAGGTCTCGACCGTTGATGACGACCCCTTCTGAATTTACATGCAGTGCCAGTCTCCGACTCGCAGTTGGTGGTTTCAGATCGTTCTGGAGTCGTACGAACTTTCGAGACTCGAATTTGAACAATGATCTGTGATGCGGCGGTGCAACGACAATTGGGCGCTGTTTCGGACGTGATGTCTGCATAGCCTGATTTCGAGATCTGAGACCAGTTTGCAATGAAGCGATCGTCATTTGTCCTTGAGAGAATGTAGATCTCGGTCACGCTAGTTTGAATATTTGAATTTCGTCATGAGGAATTCTGCAAGGTTCGGGTGGTGATCCAGTTTGACCCTGTCGTGAATGTGCTAGCCCGGCGTCATAATTCGTGCATGTGATTCTATCCTTGACGTATGGTCTGACTTTGAGCACAGCAAGTCGTATCATGAAACGGCCGTACGAGCCTATATCCCCACACGAGATTTGAATATAGTCTTGTTATTGCCCCAGGTTCCGCGTAATGATACAGTGAGTATGTCAAGACGTCAAATCGTGACGTGGTTGGACAGACCTAATGGTTAAAGTAAATCGTATCAGATTAATAAAAGGCAACGTCGCCAATCAAAGTGAAAGCTCTTGTCCGAAGTCACAAGTTAGTCTCGCGGCCTTCCACTGTTGCGAACAGTGGTCCAGAGTGGTGCTTCCCCAGTCGACGTCACTCATGCTCCTTGTACAGGTTGACCTTTTCATGCGTACGTCGACAAACTGGCTTTGCCTCCAGACGATGCATCCTCGCTACTCGCACCACCCCGAAGCGTGAACGTGATTTCGCCGATCTCGATCCTGTCTTCGACCATCTCCGTAAACGGTTGTCTATCATACAACGACAGAGCACAATCTGCGAGCGAATGTTAGTGTCGGATCGAGAACGAAACGGAGCTCTGAGGGACTCGGTCCAGGATACTCACGGTCGCCGGTACGGATTTGGTCGATGGTCACTGGTTGCGTTCGACGGATGCACTTGTACCATAGTAAAAACCGCCTCTCGACCTCGATCTCGAATATCTCATCATCGGCAAAAGATGGCCTGTATGCGAATGCGTCGAATTCATAAAAGGCGTCCAAAAAGTGGGGATGTCCCGGACTCACCGTGAGAGCCGTTGATCATCATTCCAAGGCCAATGCCAATGAATACTTGTGACGTTCCCATCTGGGCTGAAGTCGCCTACTTTGACGGTCGCCGATACAAAGTCGTGATTTTGTACACGTACGCGGAGGCGCATCTTTGGACGAACCAGTTTCATCCATTTCTTCGCCGGTAGCTCATATGCGGTGAAATCTGTGGAGCGTGCGCCCATCATGGTCAGGTCCCTTGGTCGTCGGAAAGGAAAAACGATGCCCACGTACCTATGAGCGAAAGATGGCCGGTTGATGCGGGCATTGCCATTTTTGTATTTGTGGGAGGGAGACTACTGGAATGAACGGCTCAGGTCTCGTGGACGGGGGACGAGAAAAATCCGTTAGGCGGGGTAGTACTGGTGTCGTTCTGAGCGTTAGTTCATATAGCTACCCGGTTCCGGTCTTACTCCTGTGGCGAGGCCGGTCACCGACAAGCCTCGCGTTCAAAGAGAGGTCGGTGGAGCGTTCGAGGGGCGGAACTTGTAGTTGTTTGTTCTCACAGATGACGGAACCGACATGTAGCGCTCGCGCATGCATTGTTCCACCGACTCAGGGACTATCACAAGGCTGTTTAATGTCTGTGTATTGGCCATGGCACATCCACACATGCACTGTGTCTGACGACCTTACTTGTTATGACCTCCTTGGCCAGGGAAGTGCATTTGCTCCCTAGAATCGGCAATGTTATGTGCCGCTCAGCCGGTGGCCCATCATTTCCTATTACTGACATCTGGTTTCACCCACACTGTCAACAAACCCAACCTGTGCATACAAGATGCCCGTCTGAGGAGCTTCAGATCTTGTTGCTCATGAGCGTCACTTTGCTGTACTCAATGCGGAGGTCGTTTATGGGGTATCGTAGCCGTCTGTTAGTTGGTGACCAGCTATTGAGGTGAAACCGTCGATTCCAAGGTTTCAGTGACGATACAGTGAATACATTGACATATCAAATCCTAAAACGAGTCTGCAGACTTCATGCTATGTAAAACGTATCATCTTGCTTCCAGCAAGGTGCTATGGGCAAACGTTCGTCTGCCAAATATCAATGGCAACAAATAAACTCTTATTCACCGTGGCTAGTGCCGGGGGTGTGCAATGCCTGCTTTGCAGGCGTGCACACCCATTTCTAACTGATCATTCGTCTCGTCTCGTCCGAGCCACTTTCTGATCTTCTTGTCCAGCAAGGTTCCAGTAATGTGTAGAAATCCAGCGCGGCAGGGCTCAAGGTACCTCTCAAAGGTAAGTTCATCCGACACCTGGATGGATGAGTGGTAAGGGTGGGCGACGAAGGCAGATTCGACCCGCGTGTGAGGGTGCCGCGGATTAGTTATATCCAGAATGAGTCAATCATTCTCAGTGCGTGTTGTAAAGTCGAAGGGGGGTAAGAATGAGAGTGGATGAGAGTCGTTCTTCATTATGCCATGGCTTGGGTGATAGCTTGGACAAGCATGCCGTTGTAATCACCGCCAGCCTCATACATGGCGAAGCCGCCGAGACCAGTTTTTAATTCGTATTTCAGCGGAAGTTCTCGCGTGCGGTCTGACGACTCCAGTGTTAACTACCGTGTTCGTGGGTGGTATTATCTGGGTCAACTCTTCTCATGATCCACGTTTCTCAAGAGTGCTTTGTAGAGCTAACCTTGTCGTCGAACGAATCGGAGTCGTCTTGACTCAACGTGAACGTGATTTCGCCAATCGTGACCTTGTCTTTGACCTCCTCTGCGGAGTACATCCCATCGTACAATGACAACGTACAAGCTACAAACGACGTTGAGTGCCAAATGTCGAATGATACCGAGTTATCAGTATGGACACTCACAGTCACGATCATCCAGGCCGGCACAAACCTGGTCGATGATCACAGATTTTGTTCGCCGGATACACTTATACCATAGCAAAAACCGTCTCTCGATAAAGATCTCAAATGCTTCATGACCGGCAAACGATGGCCTGGGTACGAATTCGTCGATCAGTCTTCCGTCCAGCCCAAGAATCACAAAGGTAGCAGCTCACAGCGAGGACCATTCGTCAACACTCCAATGGGTGCACGTCGCGTCCTTCTGCGTGCGTGGTTCTTGGTTGTCGACTTTGACATCCGACGAGACGAAATTGCGTCCATTTCCGCACACGCGGAGCCGCATCTTTGGACTGAACAAATTCACCCACTTTTCTGGCGGCAGCTCATATGCCGTAAAACCTGTGAGGTGTACTAGTAGATCAGTCGATCGCGGTCACATCGCGTCACCATCTGAAAGGAGAAGGACGATCCAGTGACTGTGCGTCACATACGTACCTGTGAGCCAGCAGCCATTTGATGCGAACATGGTATGTGTAGGGTGGGATGGAGGAGATCAACTAGAGAGGGCGGCTCAAGTACTTATGTCGACACTGAAGTAAGACCGATGGGGCGGGACACCTCTGCGCGTTGATTCATATAGGGTTTCTCCCCCTCGGATCCGGCTTTACTCTTACAGCACAAACACCGCGTTTTCATACGGATACACCGGAGAGCCACCGGGTATTGATGGGCCGCCAAAAAGCGCGGTACATGCAGGATCGGCGAACAGCTGTAAGCGACCCGACCGCGCCGCCGCGTGTAGCCGTAGCCGGTAACCCATTCAGCATCACGCATGGTATAAGTACTAGTTATGGGACGTGCTTACAACAGCCCTCCCTGTACTAGTATCACATTTGGCTGTACACTCCCCATTACGACGGCTTTGCGATGACGCATAAAAATCATGCAATACGGTACGCCTGCTGTACAGTGCTGTAGAGTGTAGAAAGTTCCATGAAACCTAGAAAGAGGTAGATCATCCGATTGGTTATGACTGTCCCTGAAACTGTAAAGGAGATACCGGGGGTGTTGTACTTGGGCTTCGCTCCGCAACCTCGTACTGTAACCACACGCCCACTCTCGTTAACATGTCCTGCTCAGCCAGTGGTCCATCCACCCTGCTATTGCTCTCTGGTTTAACCCACGGAGTCGTCGAATTCGACATGTCCAGAAAAATCGGCCGCCTAGAAAGCTTCTCATTTATCGTAGGTGTCACTTTACTGCAGTCAATGCAGCGATCGTTGATGAGGTATCGCAGTCGGCTCCGTGCTGCCTCGACTTCGGTCCCTGCCGCCTTGCTTGTTGCATCCGAGGGCCAATAGGCGACATCAACATCATTCTTGGCAAGCTCCCCGCCCACCGCGTCTTTCCACCATTTCTCCGCAGTAGGTTGATCCAGTGCTCCGACGACCACGACGATCTGTGGTGAGAGGTCACCACCGTAGGTGAAGTTGAAATGTTCCCATTGAAATTTGACGGCTCTAGACTCTAATTCTTCCATTCTTGCACAGAAGATAAGGAGATCCGCGCCACGTTTGACGATCGCGACCTTCCTAACCTCTTCGTCCGTGCCCTCGGAGGGCGCCGGTTTTGGTGAGACCTGGTAGACGCGATAAAGACGCTCAGGCGTGCATCTGATGCCATGTTCGAATGGAAGCTTGTTCAGTGAACTGTCGTTTGAAATCGATACGGGGCTGCGGAAGCTAAACGGGTTGAGAGAAAAGGAGAGTGCGACGGGATTTTGGAAGGAAATGGAGCGTTTCCTGGTTGACCGACAGCCTGGGTGGTCTCTGGATGTTTCGCACATGATGATGGTGGCGAGACGCGCACTGTAGCTTGGAGACAACATGGCGCGGATATCTGAATACGCGGATTCGATCCAGCTGCGTTCGTGTGGTTTCCATTGTTGAGTACGATATGTGTTGGTGATCATTTCAATCACAGCTGCCTTGGATACCTCCCGTCGTTCCTTCAGGATGGCATTTTCCAAGGAAGACTCGAGCGTCGTCACGCAAGCGTGACTGTCGAAACACATTTTCAGCAAGGAGAACTGGGGCTTGTTCTTGTACCACCACGCCTCCATGTTACCCTCTTGGTTCTCGAGCCCAGTAATCACGATGGCAATGGGGACTTTCTTTCTGCAGATCGCAGAATAGAAGATGTGGTAATTCGTGAGCAGTGCGGATCGGACGCGCGTTCCACGCACACAGTATACGAGCAAGTCGACGCCGTTGTTCTTGGCGAGTTCATGGAGGAGCTGTTTAAGGTATGCTTCTGCCCTATCGGCAGGGACGGAACCTTGAGTACCCTCGTCTAACCCTGCCGTGTCCCATATAGCAAAGCGCTGTTCGCCTAGGTCCATAAGGTGTCGTTTATGCTCCAGCGTACATCCAAGGGCACCACTGGAGGTTTCACATACTTTCTTCCCCGCGATAAGATTGATCAAGGAGCTTTTTCCCACCCCGCTTTCCCCAAAGACGACAACATTTTTGGTATCCTGTTCTGCTCAGTTAAAGATTGCACCCTGCGAAAATAACAAAACTCACTCGAGATGCATCCGAGTTGGTGCGATCGTCTTCGCAGATGGTTGACTGACAGACGGTGTTACTTCGCGACGAATAATCGAGGAAGATGAAATCGTACCTTTCTGAGCTTTGCCATGATATGGTTGAACCTTGCCAGTGAGGTACGTTCAGAATTAACAGTCGCGTTTTGGATTGGTGATCTGGCAACAACTTGAAGCTTGGTTGGTGACGGTGACGGTTTAGTTTGACGATGCTTCGGTACCCACTATATTCCTTCCAGTTTCCACGGAAATGCTTTGCGCGAGACCTCAAGGCTGGTGCGTGTTGCGCCCCCTTTGACGCTCATCTGGAAGAGCTCGATGTTCTCCCTGCGAATCACAGTCGTCTTACGGCACTTTTCCTTTTGTTGCTCGGCACAGGTACATGCGAGCACAGCGTGTTCAGGGATCCCGATTTCAAATCAGTGAGCAGCGCCGCTTCCTGGATCCTGAAGACGTCACTGGTGACGAAAGGTCGACTCACCCATTCAGCGTGTTCCTCCCAAACACTCATCGATTGGATGATAAGTTTTGATGGCGGTGTTTCGCCAGGTGTTTGAGGGCATTGTGTTATACCTTTCTGGTCTTGGGGCGTCAAACAGGTGCGTGGTGATATGTAGCCGCCCATATGCGCGCCTTTCTGCTCGTAACTCTCCGTGTTTTACTGCTCCCTTCACCGGCTGTCCACAACAGCATCATGCCGGAATTGCCCTCCATGATGCTTCTATAAATGTGATGGAGTTGCCCTTTCGGATCCCTATCAGACTTGTGCCTCCCCTCTGCCAATCTGACGCTCCATGGACTTGAAAAATCCAATGGTGAGCCAAATAATCTTACGTCTACCGAGAATCATCACTCCATCTCATTTGAATCCGATCGTCCGAATCAGATGCGTCGAGAAATCCACCGAGTGGACAACCTGCCATCCTATGAGGCTCAGCGACATTACTCACCCAACGTGCTCATTGTCGGTGAGACAGGTGTGGGGAAGAGCTCCGTCGTCAACCTGATCGCTGGGGAGCCAGTCGCCACAGTTCATTCTGGTGCGGGAGCCTGCACGATGGAAGCCACATCATACGACATATTTCTCCCGGACGACCAAGGACTTACCCATCATATCCGTTTATTCGATACAGTCGGTCTAAGCGAGCCGCAGTTCGGAAAAACTGACTACCTCACGGCGATCGAGAAAGCGAATACGCTCATCTGTCAACTCCAACGTACGGGTGGCATTCGCCTCCTTCTGTTTTGTATCCGTGGTGGCAGGATCACCGCGGTGATGCAGAACAATTATCGTTTGTTCTGCGATATCCTGTGTCAGAACAAGGTGCCGATCGCATTCGTCATCACGGGTTTGGAGAACGAGGCGTCGATGGAGGGGTGGTGGGAGCGTAATGCGGCGTCGTTTGAAGCGTATCAGCTTTCGTGCGCTTCACACGCGTGCATCACAGCAATACGCGGACTCAACGATTATTGCGTGGAGAAATACCATGAATCCCAGACGACGGTGCGGACCATGCTCTTGGCGCATGTGACGGAGGGCACGTCGTGGCAGCCCGAACGGACGGGGTGGTTTATCCACCTGGCGGGCAAGTTGCTGGTGTGGGTAAGCCAGATCAGGAGCCGCCGTCGACAGGCGATGACGGTTGGGGAACTGGCTCGTCACCTCCAAGATAAGTGCAAATTTTCCCGATCGGAGGCGGTGTATTTGGCGGGTAAGATATGGGCCAAGCGGCTGGAAAATGCGGGTCCCGAGTTCGTGAAATCGGATGATACCTCCTCGACCGCTTCGATTGACTTGTAGTAAAGGCGCATTACCATTGTATTACCTCTAATGTTCTTATGTTTTTCTATTGCAATTAGCTCGACGAAGATTACTGTACTGTACACACACGCAACAATGTATTGCCATTTTCTGACAGACATGGATCGTCGTCCTGCGCGAAAGCCCTGTGGGCGGACATTAAGGGCCATCATGAATACTCATCGAACTTCATGGCAGGACACGGTGCCTATGCATCACCAGGTGTTATTCGCAAGGGAAGACGATGATACCCACAACCCTCTTATACCCACGGATTGAAGATCCACCTAAAAGGCTCAGGACTCGGGCCTCAACCTCGATGACTCTATACGCCGCCGCCCGAGAAAAGATGCGCTCTCTCAGGCTGGCAAGGACTCGATCACATACCGTAAGGAGTACAGTTCTCCGTGACATGCTTTGAGCTAATTCTGTCAGGGTATCCAGGTACCCACCCCACATCACGGTCCACCACCCGCATACGACTCACAGCCTCGCAATGTCATTATATTCGGAGAGACGGGGGCAGGCAAAAGCTCTGTGGTCAACTTGATTGCAGGGGACAAAATCGCCAAAACGTCGCCAGATGCGGGTGCCTGCACATTCACTTCCACTCCTTATCACGTCGTTCTTCAAAATCACCGGCCGTTCTGTATATGGGATACGATCGGCCTAAACGAGCCAGAGATATCGCACGATGATTACCTTCGTGCCGTCAAAAAGGCATATAAGCTGATCAAGGAGCTCGAACGTTCCGGAGGCGTTCACCTCCTCTTGCTATGCATGCGTGGCAGGATCACAAAGTCTGTGCAGCAGAATTACAGGTTGTTCGTCGATGTGCTTTGCGAAAGGAAGGTACCACTCTGTATCGTCGTCACCCACTTGGAGAACGAGCCGTCCCTGGAAGAATGGTGGACCGCCAACGAAGAGGCGTTTGAGAGATATGGCATATTTGCGGACGGACACGCATGTGTCACTGCTAGCCCTGGGGTCGGGAACGTCTTCCTCGGGAGATACGACGAATCGAGAGAGGAGATCCGTAGACTTCTATTGGATGAGTCAGAACTAAGGCTGTCCAGGGAAGGGTGGAAGAAGGACATGCAAACATGGTTAACCGACCTACTGGGGAAAATGACGAAAATGCTCCCTCTGCGGCACCGTCGTTCCGGTCACCCAACCAACCAGGAACTAATGCGGAAACTGGTCTACGGCTGCAAATTTTCAACGAGAGACGCAACTGCTATCGTGGCTTCCATCGAGGCAATTCGTGATCAGACCCCTGGTAGCGATGAAGATCCGGCCCGGGCATGATGCATGACGTCGCGGATAAGCAATAGCGTTGAAACGTTGATTTGAACGAGTCCGCCTAGCGAGAATAAATTTATCACCGAAGTGTCATGTCGCAGTACTTACATCTTGTCTAAGTAAATTTCCTCGATTGATACCGTGACTTATGTCGGGAAACAAACGTGCGGTGCGGTGGCGGTGCGGCGCGCGAGTGGCCGGCGGCGAGCGCAGCCACCGAGGTCGCACGCACGTGACTTCGGATTCCCGTCGCGCCGTCCGCTCGAGGCTCGAACGAAGGCGACGGAACGAAGGGAAGCGGAACACGAAACGAACGAACGAGCTGAATGCGCCAATCGATTCGTGATATTGATATGCCATGCGCAACGATCAACCGCGTGAGGAGGTACTAGGTAAGAGGCTAAGGTACCAGGAAGACCCAAAGAAAACGAAAACAAAGAAGACTATCGACTTGAAAAACGAGTACCGGTGCTACTACGCAGCGTCACCGGCGGAGGGCGCGATATGGAGTGCCGGTGTAGCGCCGGCATTGACGAACGCCGACGAGCGACGTGGCGGTAAGTCGGGGACCGGGTTCAAGGGGTACGTACTAGGCACTAAGATGAAAACCTGAAGCGAGAAGGGGTTGGGGTTGGCACAAAGACCACTGCCATAGAGAAGTGGGACGTGCGATCGTGATGGCGGGCCTCACCGTCGCCGCCGCCATCAGTCGGCTGGCACATCCGAGGGGGACT
>JBBPNN010000045.1:0-70978 GCA_038090935.1 Hortiboletus campestris
CATGGCCTTAAGCCTGTCTCAATAACGATTCTACTTTTTGTCCTTCACTCCCTCCTCTCACTCAGTACCTCTGAGGCTAGCCATCCACTATCCTCATTCTCTGAGACGTCTCTATCTGTGTTCTACACAAGAGACATATCTTTGTTACCAACCTAGAACCTATCAGTGAGCATTTCCCACTGATATCATTACCCTTCTTGCCCCTGCATAATCAGATTATCCCGATAGGCGCAAGTATGATTTGATAGACGAAAAGGCTTGTTCAATAGGATTGTAGTCAGGGGAGTATGGCGGCAAGTAAATGAGTTTACACACTACATATAATCAGTAGGAATGTATGTCGATACATTCTGACTTACAGTTCATGTCCTCAACCAGTGCTCGAACTTCTTCACTGTGGTGGATACGACAATTATCCATAACAAGAATGCTGCGTGGACCAGGATATGGGTTGGTAAAAGGCATCTACAAAAGTCAGTTGTCACCATCGATATGAAAACGGATTGTACATACCACATTTTCCCGCAAAAACTGTAGAAAACGGGCCTGATCAACCAGGCCCTGAATGATATCGTAGGCGATCACACCATCAAGTGTGATGACGGGGAGGATTGAGTAGCGCACACCACGTACAAAATACCGCTGGCCATGGCAACGCTGTCCCTTGGGTGATCGCCCACACATGCGCAAAGACCTGCACCAGTCCTTTGCAGCTTCATCAACAAATAGTAGCATGTTTGCATCTGGCGCTTCTGCCCCGATGCGATTCATGTAGTGTGCGCGCAACTCATCATTCTGCTCAGCAGCAGAAAAAGAAATAGTTTTTCGTGTAAGCTGGAGGCGCTGGAGAGCATGGGAAAGGGTAGAGGTCGTAGCGTACACATGGCGCTTCTCCCACAACTCGTGTTGGAGTTTGTCGAGATAGATGGTGTTGTGGTGTCGAATTACATCCCGGATGAACAGGACATCTGTTGTACTGAGGACACAACGGCGCCCAATGAATCTGGAATATGTGTGAGGGTTGTGAATGACACCAAAGTTTTCATAGAAGCCGAGGGTCTTGTAAACAAGTGTTTTCTTGATACCGAGAAGGTGACAGATCTCTTTGATGGTGTATCCACCTTGAAAAAGAGCAGGGATGTGGATTTTTGTATCATCGGACATGACATGGATTGGCATGGGCAATGGATGGAGAGCAAGCAGCGTGACAGGCAAGTTGCCCGCTGTGATGACTCAGCTAAGTTCGGGGTCCTGCCCCTGCAGCTCCTGACAGTCGAATTTTCAAACGTGTTTTCCGCATCATTTTGCAAACAGCTATAATAAGCCTGAATGACAGATCACACGAGAAGACCCCAGAGATCCCTTCTCGATTTTGTAAGAAGTCACCACTGGTACATTGTGGATGGCATATTTGAGATACATATCTACCTGGCCAATCAAAGATGCGAACCACTTTTTTGAAATGCAGGGGTAGAAAAACTGAGCTGCTATGACATTGTTCCTATACATATCCAGCCTCACCCAGCCAATCAAAAATGCACTACATACACTTTTTTTTTGTTCTCTCTTATTTCCATAGATCTACCTATATACATTTTAGTATTGCAATTCAGGCGGCTGGAATGTTCACTGACACTCCAGAACACCACTACAACCCATTAAAATAATCCTCGCCTGTTTTGGTGGGCACACCAGTGCAACAAACCCAAAATCCGTGGGAGAACTCACCGGACATTGCCGCGGCACACTCGACCAGACGCATAATCCATGGGAGAACTTACCGGACATTACCGCAGTACACAACACGGCCAGACCCTAATTATGTGTGACAACTCGACGAGAGTGCCATGAAGTCGACAAAATAATGTATGATAGCAATATGATAGCGATCGATTAACTTAGTTACCCATTTCTATACTTTCCGTTACTGGATTACTTACATGTGATGAACTTAGATTATCTTGACAAATACATACCAGTGATTGGTTTTGCTTCGTAACTATTGGCTGTGGTAAAGCATGTCAAGCATGGTGTTTGCCGCCGCCAGGCGGCATTTCCGAGTTGAACCTATATGTCCAAAAATGGACATGTTGTGGACGTTCTGGAAGTGCCCGCGCTGAGCGCTAGGTGGAATCTGTTTTTGCTTATGGACTGTCCCTCATTACAATGAACCACAGCACCTACCAAATTGGGATATTTCAGTCGCATATGTGCATTCAAAGTCCACCTCTACGTCAAAAATTTTCGGACCGCTCTATCGTTCTGCAATGGGCTGTAAGCGACCACATGAGGAGATAATTCACTCGTATCTTGGCGATGTCCGAGTACTAATATGTACCAATCAGCTGCTTAATATAGAATCTATCTCGAAGGTACGCGATGGTTTCGAAAACGATGCGCGCGCATCAGCGCGCACTGCTGGAGACGGCGTCGAGGTACGAGAATGTTGAGTTGTCGCGTCCGAGGCTCGGCCAAGCGGAACCGGACAGGGGACAAGGTTCACAGATACAGCCAACCAGCGTCCGTACCGACGCCATCGGGACCGTTTTTGCGATTTGAACAGGAAATGGGGTGTGGCTGTGCTTACATTTCCTGGAGTTCCCGGGGTCTCTTGATTGGACTCAGTATGTGTTCGGACTCCTTGCAAGTTGCTTCTGACCGAATGTTACTAGATTATCTCATAATGCATATTACCAATAAGTTTAGCCTTGGTAATATGCATTATGAGATAGTCTATCTAGGATACAGTATTTGATGTATGGTGTGTTGTACTGCTGTAAGCATGCTCATAGCATGCACTGTTGATGCGCAGTAAATGTCTCATCTCAAACCCCATCGATTATACTATGACGAGCCATCGACATCGCATTTGTCCATCCGAGAATTTGCTTTTATTGACCCCACGAAGAAATGAGCAACGAAAACGAAAACCATAGGCATTAATGTCAAATTAGATATGATGACGGGGCGTCTCAGGCAATTAGAGTGGTAGAGCTCCTGGCAACTATCTCTGCGGTCGGTGATTGCCAGTGGCATCAGATCAAGGTCCATCAAGCCATGTGTAAGAACGAGGATACTGGTTGTCATACTACCCCTCCTCGCCGTGGAGGTCAATCTTAGTTGTGCGCTTGAATCCGGCTTTGTCAGCGAAGCAATATCGCAGCCAGAACGGGCTACTCAGTAGATCGATTGACCAACGTCACTAATACCCTCAACGTTCGATGCTCATTAACATTTTCGTCTGCTAGCCTCGTTGTATTACTCGGGAATGGCTACCAGCACGAAAGTGAGCACAGAAGGAGAGTCTGCCGAGCTCAGGCAGTTCAGGGAGCAGTGGAAGGAGGAGGTCCGACGGCGGCGGGAACTTGAACAGCAGGTCCAACAACATGGCACCGCCGTGACAGCGGAACCCAGCCACCACAAGGTGTCTTCCCCCGAGGCACACGCTCGGTCTCATGCGCCGCCTCGCGCTGCTCTGCTTGAGACAGAAGTCAAGCTGTCCGCATGCACCGTTCCCGGCGCCTCACATCAGGCTCTGCATACGCCGCATGCTCAGAGTCCTCTCATCGGAACCATCGCGCGTGCCGTCGAAATCTATCGTAGCGCTGTGCAGCATGAGCAGGAAAGCGATTTGGACGAGGCGCTAAGGTTGTATCGCCACGCATTCCGACTCAATCCAGATGTCGACCGTGCATACTTCAAGGAAGAGCTGAGGCTGCAACAACTAGGTCGCTCTACTGTCGGTATGGGCCACAAGAAGACGGCCTCTGCGAGCAGAGGTGAAGGGACTGAGGGCAAAGACGGTCGCACCACGAGGCCCACGGAAGGCAAGGAGTCAGCGTACATGAATGGGATTCTCTCCAAGGTTCTGGAAAACTCACCAGAAGTGTTGACGTTCGAGCCAGAGGACGACCGGGAGGGTGTGCCGATCAATATGGTCCCGGAGGAGTTGCTATTGTACATCCTGCGGAATCTTGACACGATGACCCTGGAGCGCTTCGCGACTGTGAACCGTAAGGCGCGCGTCCTTAGTCTCGACCCGTCAATATGGAGGTATGATTATCCCTTGTCCCAGGACACGAACATGACGCTCTCCGATGATAGGGGCTTTGTATATCTGGCATATAAACCACCACAAATCCCCGAGGCTGTCACAGTGGAAACGATAGTCGATGGACTCTATGATTCCAACTATCGGCAAACGTACATCGAGCATCCAAGATTAAGATTGGATGGGGTATATATCGCCGTATGCCACTACGTGTGAGTTTCTCTTGCCATACCCTATTCCGTCTCTTGACTGCTTCTCTTGAAAGTCGGAGAGGTCTCGGCGAGAACGCCTGGGTCAACGTAGGTCATGAACACTGACCGCCAACCAGTATCGCTCATGCAAAGGCATAGGTCAGCCACCTCGTCACTTACCACCGCTACCTGTGAGTAGTCTCTGCAACGCCTCGTCAATGCTGACACACTGCCTCAGTCGATTCTTCCCAGACGGACAAGTGCTCTCCCTTTTGGCTAACGAGGAATACCAGCCCACACTCGTCATACCCATGCTCAAGCCCTCGTTGCGTATGAAGGTCCCAGTTTTATCACACTCCAAAGCAAGTCACTCACCCGCTCGCTCACCACAGGGGTTCTACATCGGTGACTGGCGGCTCGAAGGATCGCATGTCTTGATCACCAACCTCGTCGAGATGCATCCACATGCAACGCACACGTCATCCGCCCACCCCTCCCACCACAACCACGTCCCTCAACCGATTCGCTATCACTTCCAGATGACGCTCACGCTCCGTTCCAAGCCTCTCGGCCGATGGAATAAACTCGATCTCGTCTCATACGAATCGGTGAACATCGAGGACGAAGAGGTCGTACCGCTCCCTTTGAAGCACGAGCGGCCGTTTTGGTTCTCCAAGGTGAAGAGTTGGCAGGGTTATTAGCTTTTGTGTGGGCTCGCGAGCTACGGCCGGTTGACCTGGAGCCATGGTGATTCCTTCCTGTACTCCATACTTGATCATCTTTGAGAGCATGGTTGGCGCTGTGATTTGTTTTGCATCAGGGATGACCTTCCTTGCTAGCTGCTGTTGACAAACTCGGTGTTATTGCTTGTGTTAGCTTGGATGAATGAACTCTGTATCGACTCGGTTGAATCGTAAGCTGCAGCGACACGAGCCGAACCACACCAAGATGGGATATGAAAACGAAGAAACTTGTCCGTATGATACACAAGCTGCGGCTGAGCTATGATAACCCATGTATTTCCATTACTTCTGTCCTTCCTTTTTAAGTCTTCGTCTTCTACAACTACTACTGCCAGATCAGTCTCGCAACTTTTCCTGTAATCACAAATGTGTAACGGGGATGGTAAGGGGGGGGGACGAAACGAACGAGTGACAAGACAAAGAGGTACCACCAGCGTAGAGAACCACGGCAAATCCAGAACAACGGTTTCCCTTTTAGACCACAAAGAACACAAGAGATGCAAGAAATACGGGGGGACGACTAAACAAGATAACGCGACGCGGCGAGTAAAGGGTATGATAACATGAATGGTGAACTATCATCGTAAGCAAGACATGCGACACGTCAAAGGTTGTGGAGGGAACCTAGGATCGTAATGTTTCGTGATCGGTCGGGGAGAAGGGTGATTAGGTTGTCGCCTTGGAACGAGTGTACGGTATGTGTGGTTTGGGGTCCTGGGTCGTGCGTCGAATGGAAAGCTGTGTTCTGTGCAAAGGACAGGGGAAGCGCGCGAGTAGTTCATGCCGCGCTATAAAGGAACAAGTTGTTCGTTGCAGCGATCTGCGGCACGTCAGCCTCACATTCGCGTGATAGAGAATGACACTCACAGCAATCGTGTTCTCCCTCGGATGCCAGCTCGCGTGGATAATTTTCTTGTTAAAATCTAATGTTTCCATCTGCATCGCATCTCTCAGACCACCTGGTCGACCGTTCTTTAGCCCGTTCTTGTTCGGTAGCGGCCCACCCATCTTTTTCGCTTTAAACGCAGACTTGTCAGCTTGCAGGACAACATCACCAGTCGTCTCCGTATCAAATATCCGGAAGAAGTTATGGTACGATCCGGTGAGGACGTGCCTAGATAAGCGAGATCAAACGTTATCTAGATAGGGTAGAAGAAGGGCACGCACTTATCATCACCACCCCAGTTACACTCGAACTTGTCGAAAATGCAGTCATTCTCGTACAGGTCACAGAGCTTCCCTCGGAGGTGGTCGTGTATGGGAATCGTCTTAATCGGTCGTGACTCCATATTGATGTCCCAGATCTTCAGGGACAGGTAGTCTCTCGATAGAATGTATCGTCCGTCATGACTGAATTTGACATCAGATATGGAAGAGATGATTTCAGAGAAGAATGTGCGTGCTGATGGATCCTCTTCCTCCTCGAAACCTGTCAAACCAAATAAGAAGGGTAATTCATATGACCATGGATAACGACGCACATTTTGCGTGACGGTCACACAGCGCCGAGTCGCGCATGTCCGCCAGCTTGATGTTACTCTTTGAACTCGAGTACATAAACAAGTTGCAATGTTGTGGATGGAACTCGGCAGCGGTGATGACCTCTGTGAGCTCCTCCATATTGATAGGTTTGATGTCTACGATGTCTGACGTGGCAAGGTGAGTGACCACGCGATCGTAGCAGGGAATCGGAGACGTACTGAAACTCTGGTCGCTGATACCCAGATTCCACAAGTTGACGCGAAGATCGTCTGCGGAGATGTAGGTTTCCTGGTCCGAATTGACAGAGATAGAGTGGATGTGGTATGCATGCGCATTGGCGTAAACTTTCCGAGGGATTGCAGCAATGATATTGTCCTGCTGTACCATGCGGGGAAGTCTGAGGTGTGAACGTGACCGGGGTGGTGTAATGGGCCGCTGGCCCTCATAGTGGTTCGATTCTGAGACGACTCGCAGCGACTTTTCAAACACTTTCCAGAGTTTGATTGTTTTGTCTGGGGGAACCGAGAAAGCTAAACTGGCGGCGACAACAGGAAGAGAGAGGGCGCGCACCGTTGGTGGACAAGAGGAAATGAGCCGTGTTTTGCCGTTTGCACCATTTGATCTTGTTGATCTTTTCTTCGATTTCTAGTGACTTGAGGTAGTCGAATTCTGGTTCATGTGATTGAAATTCAGTATAGAACTTGTATTCGCAGCCTTTTTTCTGCACGGGGGTTCGTCAATATGAAGTAGGGTTGAGTGGAGTGGCAATCGGAGGGAATCAGCTGCGAAGGGCAGCGAGGGAGGCTACTCACCGACTCGTTCCGCTCGAAGAGGACGACACGGCCACCCTTGTCGCCCGTTGCAAGGTAGTTGCCGGTGGAGTCAAACTCAACGGTGGATATGATGTCGGCTAATCAGGGTCAGAGGATGAGGGATCAGGGCAGAGAGCGAGAGGGCCGTACCTTCGGTGATGTCTTCGACCTCGCCCTTGTCGCCGAAACACTGCGCAAAACGCCAGCCACCTGAGCCTGAGGGATCGATGTCCATGATGTCGATGGGGGTTGAAAGGGTCTGTGCGCGATGTCGTGAGCGGTGTCTGTGTCTAAGTAATGATGATTTGAGCAGTCAAAGAGTCGACCCAGCGGAACCTTGTCTGGCGCCCCTCCTTGCTCGCCTGGTGCCATTTGTTGTGCCCTTGTTTGGCCACACCACATCAACCCCCACCTCCGACTTGTACCGCGTCCATATCAACTTCAACAATGCCCATCGCACCCATCACTGGAAGACTTAGAAAGGGCCTCTGGCGCGATATTTCTGTCGCCCTTGGCCTTGGTATCGGCTCGGGCTACGCGTTCTGGTACGTCTGCTCGTCCATCCTTTTTTTCGCTGTCTCACTTTCGGAAAAGGTATGGCTACCATCTCAAAGCAGGTATGACCACACACGTGCGCACGATAGCCTAAGCTCAATTTCTGTAGTGGAACGCCGTGAGGAGTACTACCTAAAAATCGAGCGGGAGAGAGCACAGGCTCAAGCAGCATAATTGCTGCCACACAGCCTTGCTGCTTGAGCTTACACCACACCGCAGTTGTACAAATCCACCACCATCAGAATATACGGTTCATCGTCTTCATCCCAGTTGCATTCTTGTGGCGTTCATGCATGTGGTGCTGAGCACTCTCGTTCCAGACAGAGTTGTTTTTGTATTCGCCTGACCTCGCGGCGTAAAACGAGTTATGAGCAAGGTATAAATAAGACATGGTAGGTCACAACCAAAGGACGATCAATCTGGTCTGCACTGCTCAGATGAAAATGAACATAATCTACGGCGCCGTCGGTCCGAAGCAACATTAAAGGTTCCATGAACTGAATAAACTGATTATTTGAGCAACCCAAGTCTCTTGAGTTCCTCGCAACTGACAAACGTCTCCGCCTCGATACTCCTCACTTTCTCCCAGTCCGTCCCGACACCAAAGAATCCAATCTCGGCCTCCTTCCGTTTCTCCCGCTTGTTGATGTCCCGTTGGCATTGTGTGTATAGATTTTGCGTATACACTTGCTCAATGCTTGACTCAAAGCGGGAGAGAGAAGACCCCCGGCGGTACTGGCCAGTTGCCATGTCAGCAGCGATATTGGGGTGTCCATAAAAGTCGCGCGAGTTGACATAATAATTTATGTGCAGGTTATTCGTCTGCCGTTCGAGATCAAATCTCGACGTCCTCGTGAATTGAAACCGAGGGTCCGGAACCGCAGGCGTCGCAAAGATGTCGGGGAGCATGGACAAGAAGGAGAATGCGAAAAGGATGATGAGAGGGAGGAGTTGTGTGAGTATCGAGCGTGTCTGGGGCGGTTCGCCCTGTGGAGTTCCTTGCGGACGTCCGTTCATACGAACGCGCGTCGTCCGGAATCCGCCCGGCCCAAAGCTTGCAGTGAACATGGGTCCCCCAAACGGGCCGGGCCCGAAAGCGCCGCCGTTCATTCCCATGCCACCACCACCAAAGAACATGTTGAACAGGTCTTCGGGCGACATTTCACCCTCAAAACCACCAGCGAACGGTGACGATGAGAAACCGGGTGAGAAACCGGATGATGACATGCCACTGGATCGCGATTCTGGGTCAGAGCCATGTTGGTCGAACGCAGCTCGCTTTTGTGGGTCTGAGAGTCGGGTCGAGGCGTGAACGACTGAAAGATGCGAAATACGTACCTGATACGACTTGGAACGCTTTCGAAACCACTGTTAACCAGATCAGTTGAAACGCATGGCGGAGAGAAACTAGTCTTGTGTGACGTACTCTTGAAAGCCTCATCGGCCCCTGGTGCTCCGTTCTTGTCAGGATGCAGCGCAAGCGCGAGCTATCAAGAGTCCATCTCAACAACCCGCTCCTCAGCTGACCAGTGACATGTATACCTTTCGATAAGCCTTCTTGATATCAGCCTCTTCACAGTCCTTCTTGACGCCCAGGATCTCGTAGTAATCCGTAGGTTTGCACACCCGGACCCGCTTCACGACGTTCACTTGTTCGGCGGTATACTCCCTCTTTTCCCCGTTCATACCTCCCGCCGTCCCCTCCGCCTTTGCATCGGCCCGGCGTTTCGTCCCAGCAGCCGAAGGATGTGTCTCTGTCGATGACGATGACGCGGTGGTTGCATTCGCATTGGTCGTGCCCGTACTGGAAGACGGACCTGCCGACTTCGTTGCCGCAGCAGCAGATTCAATAGACTGCTTGAGTATTTCTGCTTCCGGCGTGGCGAACAGAGAGATGGATTTTTGGCAGAATTTGCGCGCGGAGGGAAAGTTGCCTGCGTCCCTGTGTTTCTGAGCGATTCGCAGGCACTTGAGGGCTTCGTCTTTGTTGCTCTCCATCGTGTACGAAGATGCGCGCGCACGAGTGATGGATGAAACCAGGCAACCGTTGGACTTGTCTTGGCTAAGTCGAGGGAACTTGTTCCGTTGGTGAGAACTCGGCAGCAGAGATGCAGCCTCGGCACGACAGCTCCTTGATACGTCGCCAAAGGTATAATTGGTATAAGGAACAAGTTTATCCAAGACAATGCAAGTACATTAAGCAAAGTGGTATTATTGAGATGGTATCAAATTCTAGTAGACGCCAGGGATAAACTTGTACTTCACGATGGAACAGTAACGTTCCCAGTCCTTCCCATACTTGATGGAGCAGCGTTCAAAGTCACGACCACAGCGATGAATGAGAACCGTGATGAAGAAGACAGAATAGTAATACGGGATGATGGTTGCCCCACCGATGACCACACCCCAACAGAAGGACATGACCCAGTCGGCGACGTAGTTCTAGTAGGAAATCAAGATACGTTCATACAGGGCAATGCGCAACAGAAGACATACAGGTTTGCGAGAGTACCTCCACCAACCACTGATCAACAGGCGGTTGCTGCGTATGACCTTAGACGGCATATCAAGCGAGAACAGCTGGTGAACCTACCCATGGGCAGTTTGGATGAACTGTGGATTCTTCAGGGTACCGCAGGGCAGCTGAGGGAACGTGTTGCGGAACGTGGTAATACCCTGAGTCTGCATTTTGAAGCGGCTCTTTTGCGACATAGAGGTGTCCCAGCTGTGGAATTGCATAGTCAAAAAGAGTGCATCTGGTCAGGGGAGTGGCCTTACATGTAGTATGCAGTGAGAAGTGTAGTAAACAGCAGGACGTAAGTTGGAGTAGAGAATTGGTACTTGGAGGGATCATGTGAAGCCATGTAAACCACAGAGTACACATATGTCTAAAATAAGGGTTAGCGCTTGAATCTACGTGTCAAGGGAGACAGGGCGCACGAATGGGACACCGGCGAAATTCCAGAAAATAACCATGAAGCCCCACTTCTCGTGGAACATATCCCAAGTTTGGGGAATACATTCCTCACCTTTTCCACTGTGCACGTGTGTATTGAGAAAAGGTCATCGACAAGTTGACAGCACGCACCAAGCGTTCAGATAGAGCCAGGTAGCCAGGATCATGAAAGCCATGTTCTGACCAAACTAAGTAAACAGCGAAGATCACCAAGCGAGCTGAAACCTACGGGCGTTACATATCCATAGTGTTCGTACTGATGGCAACCACCAGAGACGGCCAAAAAGAAGACAATGACCCAAGGAATGCGAACCTCTGCCCACATCTTGAGGTCAATAGGACCAATGCGGGGGTTCAAGCAAGCGCCCATAAAGACGTCGTAGATGAAATTGCCGGACATGCGCATTTGGTTACCAGTTGCAACAGTGAGGAAATACATCCCAAAGGACACTGCGAAACCGTAGATCATCGCAACCGACATGATGTGACCGTAGTTGTTGATAATTTCTGTGAGTCGGAAAATGCTGTAGTAGTGGAGCACGGCGGCGGTGATCATCGTGATGTAGATGGACCAGAGGGCATTGCAGTTGTACATCAGCGTCTTGTAACCGAGGGAAGGGACCGGAAGTCCTTCCTGCTGGTAGCCTGGCACGACCCAAGCAAGGAAGAGTTGATAGACAATGAGACCAGTGTAAACTTTCCAGGCATAGGCATTCGGGCTAGCATCCTGGGTAGAGGTCATTAACCGTCTGTGTCCAAGACTCGCAAAGGACTTACATCGCGAACATGAACCCACATGCGGTGAAGGAAGGGAACAATGTCATCGACGGAAGCAGGTGCAATAAGTTTCCCGTCATAGAACCAAAGACAAATCCAGAGGTAATACATCAGTATGGGGAAGCCGATCATCATGGCTGTGACACCCCATGGGCCGCCGAACTCGTATCTGGGGATATGCTGGTAAGCACGGGTCACGTCCTAGAGACGGTCTGCTCACGTTTGGTGCTGGTCCAAGAGCTGGTCGGTTTTGCGGCCCTCGTCTGTGGTGGTTGCGGGGGCAGCAGCAGACCGCTGTGGGTCGACGCTTCGCTGGCGCAACTGGCTGTTGGTTGCGCCGTATGACTGCGACATGGTGGTGCAAGTCGCGTCTGCAAAGTCGGACGTTCCAATTTTTAAATTGGACGAGGGCGATCAACGCCGCGGAGCTTGAAATATATTTCGAGCGCCTCTCGTAAGTTGTTTCGGATGGAACTTTCCGTGTTTGACCACGACGACGACCACTTCCCTCCGCACTCGTCCTACGGTAGGAGATACTATATACTGCAGGTTTCATCGTTGCGTGTTTCTTTTACCTCCTGTGCTCCATGGCCTCCTCTGTGTTCTACAAATTTAAATCTCAAAAGGACGAGTCAAGGGTGACTTTTGACGGCACTGCCATCTCTGTGTTTGACTTGAAAAGAGACATCATCCTTGCTAATAACCTCGGTAAGGCCAACGACTTTGATCTCTATGTCTACGACGCGTCCACCAACCAAGGTGCGTTCACTTCTACAGCATTGCTGTTTGAATTCTGACGCTCATCATTGCTTCAGAATACAGGGATGACTCCCAAGTCATTCCCAGGTCGTCCTCTGTTGTCGTAAAGCGTATGCCCTCTCAGCGTCCGGGAAAAGGCAAGGCAGCCATGTACATTGCTGGGTCCAATGGAGGTACATCCGTTCCGATTTCTGAGACTGTTCAGAGACCAGGTGGCAGTAGTGCATGGCACAAGGGTGCCATGTCGAAACGCTTTGACTTGAGAGAAGAATCCCCATCCTCCAAAGCTTTAGCTCCTGTACGTAGTTGTTCTAAATGGGCGCACCGCTCGCCTACCGGCGAGTCTTACCTTCTCCGCAGTCAAGCACCACAGTCACCATTCCGAAGACCTCGGTCACCAAGGAAGACGAAGCTGCTGCAATGGCAGCCATGTTTCAGGCCCAGACGGCCAACTGGGAGGAAACCCAGGAAAAGATGTCTCAGTTGGTGTCTCGTTTACGCGGTTCTTCTGCTTTGTGT
Organism: Hortiboletus campestris; assembly: GCA_038090935.1. Taxonomy (NCBI): domain Eukaryota; kingdom Fungi; phylum Basidiomycota; class Agaricomycetes; order Boletales; family Boletaceae; genus Hortiboletus; species Hortiboletus campestris. Next base: position 12,846 of record JBBPNN010000045.1, read on the forward strand.
AGTAGAATCAAGTCTCATAACATGACTTTTGTTTTGCCCTTTGATCGAAACAGTGCTGTTCGAATATATAATAATCCTCGAGGAACATCGTTCGGGCGCGGTGGCAAGCCCCCTGGTCCGCATCAGTCCCATGTTCCCGACCGTCCTTTACCGCCGTCGTATGTGTGTTACCGTTGTGGTCAGAAAGGTGAGTTGTCATGGCTTTGTCGTGTCATTGTTGCTTCATGTTCTTCCAGGTCATTGGATCCAAGACTGTCCAACGAATAGCGATCGCGAGTTCGACAACAAACCTCGCATCAAGCGCACCACGGGTATCCCGCGGAGCTTTCTCAAGGCTGTGGAGAATCCTAACAAGGGTGAGATTGCTCAGGGCGTGATGGTCACTCCCGAGGGAGGTTATGTCGTCGCCCAACCCGATTCGTAAGTCCCTGCATCTCGTCGTTAGTAGGCAGTCACTCAGTCTAGTAGAGCATCGTGGCAAAAGCAGGTATCTCGGTCGAAGGGCCCCTCCGTAGCAGACATTCGAGAACGACTTCCGACAGACCCTGCACTCGCGTGTCCAATAGACAACAGACTTTTCCGTGACGCCGTGAAAACGCCGTGTTGTGAAACCACGTATTGCGAGGAATGTATCCAGACTCATCTTCTTGAACGAGACTTTGTTTGTCCAAAGTGTGGCAAGAAGATCCCATCTCTTGACAAATTGGTCATGGATAAACCTATGCGAACAAAAGTCGAAGATCACATTGATAAGGTGATTGAACAGAGTAGAAAGGAGATTGATGAGGAAAGTGTGATGAACACTAGTGCGATAGCTGGTGATCAGGTACTCTGCATTCATGCTGCTATTTGAAATTGTAGCGCTAACCTCCTTCCACAGGCACCTCAAGGGGACATCGATGATTTTTATTCAGATCAACAGGCTAGCATGGACGTGTCCCAAATGATAGTTGACAGCATTCCTCAGCTTCAGGCTCAGATCAGCCAGCTATCCATAATGATGCAGAACACTTCATTGCCCCAACATGTGCGACATTCTTCGGAGATGAAATATCACCAACTTCAGATGCAGCTCCAACAAGCACAGGCCCTCGCAGCAACTCTTGCAGTCGCAACTACCTTGCAACAGCAACAGCAACAGCAACAACAGCAGATGCAGAGCGCCGCTGGTGTAGTGGGCTATAACATGCCGGGATACCAGCAAACAGAGACGCAGTGGCCGGTCTCGTTTACGAATCAGCAACCTGCTGGTCAGGACTCAGCGTACCAGCGATTACCGCTCAATAATAGACGACGAAATCTGAAACGTGAGCGTCCATCAGACTTTTTGGAGGTCGGCGGGGAGAGCGATAGCAAGGCCCCACGATACTGGGAATGAGCAGTCCATTTGGAGGTTTGATTCGGACCTTTCTCTAGATTTGTAATGGCAGCTGCATAGCGCATTCCATGAAATACACCAATTTTCATTTTGAGGCGCGGTTTGTCAGCTCAACAGAAATGGTGTGACTCGTTAGGAATGGCGTGACAAAGCGCGAACGTGACTGGAATAAAACACGCCTCTCACGCGTTTGGCGTCCGATTTGAACTCTCCGACCATGACCAAGGCAACATCGCAGACCAAAAACCAAAAGTCCATCACTTCGTTCTTTGGTGGAGGCGACAAGAAGCCTGCGGTCAAGAAAGCCGGAAAGTCGGTGAAGAAAACTGACGACGAGTCCAGCGCTGAGGAGGCCGAGGATGATGCAGAACCCGAGGTCTCTGACGAAGATGACAGCCCGGTACAGTATTCCAAGACAGACGGCAAGATCGAATCTTCGAATCTTCCCCCTCTTCACCACATTCCTACCATATTTTCCGACCTCGTCTCCCGCATTCCTCAGATCAAGGGCGTCACAGAGCGCGTCAGAGGCAGAAAACTTCGCATCGCCACCATGTGTTCCGGCACAGAGTCTCCTCTTCTCGCCCTGGAACTGATATGCCAGTCCATTCAGGAGCAGTACGGCATACCGTTGGAGTTTGAACACGTCTTTTCATGCGAAATCGAACCATTCAAGCAGGCGTACATCGAGCGCAATTTCAGGCCACCCCTACTGTTCCGCGACGTGTGCGAGCTTGGAGATAGTGAAGCGTACGTGCTCTTGTGGACATCTTGGTAGGATTCTGACGTCGTTTTGCAGTACGACTGCATATGGCGCATTAGCCCCTGTTCCCGGTGACGTGGACTTGCTTGTCGCGGGCACGTCTTGCGTTGACTATTCCAATCTCAATAACGAGAAAAAAGGCATCGACGCAGGAGGAGAGTCGGGACGAACATTTCACGGGATGATGTCTTGGGTCAACAACCATAGACCACCCCTGGTCATTCTGGAGAACGTCTGCTCTGCGCCATGGCCGAATGTCAAGGAGTATTTCGGGCGCCAGGGTTACAGCGCGGAATTTATGCGATTGGACACGAAACAATTCTATATTCCGCACACTCGCACCCGTGTTTATTTGCTCGCTGTCGACAAGCGGTCGTCCCAGTTGCCAGCCGAGTGGAAGAATTGGGTAACAAACAAGCTAAAGCGTCCTGCTTCGTCGACTTTGGACGCATTCCTTCTCCCATCAGATGACTTGCGCATCCACCAAGCTAGAGAGATGCTTGTTCGATCTAGTGGGGTGTCGGACTCCCGCGCTGGACGATTTGACTGGACGAGGTGTGAATCCAGACATGCGCGTGCCAGGCTCGAAGAGTCTTTAGGTCAGAAACGTCCCCTGACTAACTGGGAGGAAGGTGAGCTTCTTGCAATGGTTTCTGATCCATCGCCTCAACTTCGTGAATGTAAGGTGGTGCTTGTCGTCTGCCTGACTTTGCTTGGCAAGATTGGGGAGTACGACAAGTCGAGCGTGTTTGGGACTTGATGGACATCAGTATCCTCCGTTCTGCCAAAATTGGCGTCGACCCATCCTACAAAACGTGAGTGATAACGCAAATAACGTTGGTAGTGTGGACCGCTCACATCCATCTCAGACTTGTCTGGAATCTCTCGCAAAACGTCGATCGTTCTACCGGCTCGAGCAAGGCAGGTATATGTCCATGTCTTACCCCATCCATGATCCCCTATATCACCAATCGCGGTGGACCCATGGTTGGAGCCGAGGCATTAGCTATGCAGGGTCTTCCAGTGGACAAGCTGCTTCTTACACGAGAAAGCCAGGACGATCTCGCCGATCTCGCTGGTAACGCCATGTCTTCAACAGTCGTGGGGTCTTGTATACTTGCTGCGTTGGTTGTCGGCAAGGAGCTTCTGAAGGCGGGAGATGATAAAGAGACTTACGAAATGAAGAAGCTTGAAGTCGAATCTCAAGTAGGAGATGGGGATTCTATGGACGTCGATTCCACACCCAAGTCCTTTGTGGAAGACCGTATTTCTGGCCTCGAACAGTTGGACGAACAACCGTTGGACCTGTCCAAGGTGAATATGGACTCGATGAAGGACGTTCTCGAGCACGCGGCTCGGAGTGTACGGCTCTGCCTCTGCGAGGGTCGCAAGGGTATCACGACGAGGGAACTACTTCGCTGTCAGGACTGTGGTTCGTCTTCCTGCAAGAAGTGCGCCGGACGTCCCGAACACAACTTCGAACTGCTGGATGTGCAGACGGTCACACGTATCCCTCCTGGGACTTTCGTCAGGGAGCTCAAATCCGTCCTACCTATGTGCTTGTCGATCAGCGGTGCCACCGCAGAGCTCCTTGACAATTTAAGGTCCACTTCCAACGTAACTATACCCGAGAAGCGTTGGGTTAGTTGGCGATCTGCAGTTGTCCGGGCCACTAGCTCAGAGTTGCGTTTTGTCGAGCTCAAGAGGCAAGAGGTCTGGTCTGCAGTTTACCAGTCCACATCAGCTTCTTTTGAGTTGTACCTTGACCCCAAGCAGACGGAGTGGCGACTGTATGCGGTTCCTCTAGAGAGCGAACCCGCGAACGCAGAGATCCGTCGTCTTCTACAGCTCCCTGTTGCTAGATTCAAATGCCAGCGCGGCATGTTGCAAGGTCACTGGCAGTTTGCTTTACCCTGCAACAGCGAGATCACCGTGACTGTGACTGGCAGCGAGACCCTCGTGCCTTCTTGGGGATCTCGGCTTGGCTTATTGGGGGAAGAATTCAGGGAAGCTCGTGTCCATTCGCATCTGAAAATCACTGTGCCGGCAGGGGAGGTGTCCTTACTCGATCGTGACATTTCTGGGACGTATGCTCTCTTGGACAAGTGCGGTACAGCCTGTAGCGCACTTCACAAGCGCGAACCTGCTCCCGAGGACAGCAATCTCCCACCGTTGTTCATGATGCTCGACCCCACGCGGTGTGGTGACCCCAAAGACGATGCATTCGTTTTCACAACTACCATTCGAAGATACGACTATGGCGAATTTCGGCCAATGATCTGCAAACTTGCTGGTTCGTGGAGACAGTCAGATGTTCCGGGCGATCAATCGGTCACATGCCACATTCCCGTGCTATGGGTGACTTCAGACCAAGTGTCGCTCCAGGTAAGCTTGCATAGGCATTATTTATCTTACACTGGGGTTCATGTATTTTGTAGTCTTCCCAGCTCACTGGGGCGCATTTCGCCGTTCCTCGGGGTTCGCTGGAAGTGGCTGTCAACACAGATGCTTGTGCCAAAGCCGTTGCTTTGTTGTCTTGCTCGGTACCTCTTCCGGATGATCCTGGTCCCGAATGGCCGCGTCAGGAATGGAGAGAAGTCGACAAACTTGATGAGCGCACGACGTTCAGGTCATTAGCTTGGCTGCTCGAACGTATTCGGCACGTCGACGACAATTTACACACGTGGCAGGCAGCTGAGATGCCCGAGGATCTGCGCCAATGCCAGCGGTGTGCTCCGACGCCTCCCACCATCAAGTGGAGCAAGACCGGAAAGAAAATTGCCGCCATTGAGGATTCACAAGAAGCTGGGCAATACGAGCGCGATCTGAAGCTTCGTCCTAATCCATTCGTCACTCAACTCCGTCTGGAACAGAACATTGGTATAGTTAAAGTTGGCCTCAACATCTCTTCGTTATTACATCGCGCCTTGTCCCGTCTTCCTTCGGAGAATCGTCCAGAACGACCTATGCTATCATGGCGTTTGGACACCGACTTTACTCCTGCGGTCAAGATGCCACTCCCGCACTTCACCCTCAAGAGTAACAGGGCTGACCCGGAACACAGCCAGCCGCCCAATTTCAAGCTCGACCTTCGTAAGGAACAGTTGCGTTCCTTGACCTGGATGCTTGAGCGGGAGGCTATTGACGCTGCTCCATTCGTTGAAGAAGAGATTTCGGAGGCGATTCTCGAGCCTCTGGGTTGGCGTGCAGAGGGCCGCGTACAGAGACCTGTCAAGGTCAGGGGTGGCGTCCTCGCCGACCAAGTTGGATACGGCAAGACCGCCATTACCCTTGGTCTTATCGATTGCTCCTATCAAAAGGTCAAAAAGGAGTTCGAGAGCAAGGAAGACATTCCCGGCAAAGTTCCTGTCAAGGCTACGTTGGCCATTGTTCCACCACATCTCACCCGTCAGTGGCAGTCGGAATCCAGAAAGTTTGCACCGGGCCGCTTCAAAAATGTGGTGGTCATCTCTACCGCCACCAACATCAACTCGTTGACCATCGAGGCGGTCCAAAAGGCTGATCTTGTGATCGTTGCGTCGAATTTGTTCCAGAGTTCGGTTTACCTGGGAAACCTCGAGTCCTTCGCGGCTGGTGGTGCTCTCCCATCTCAGGACGGTCGATACTTCAACGCTCGGCTCGGGATATGTCTGGAAGCTTTGAAGAGGCAGGTGGATTGCTTGAAAACTGATGGCCCCAACAGTGTCACGAAAGCGATACGGGACGCACGCAGACGGGGTGCGTTACCTTCTCTTCCTACAGTTGTAGTGATTGACGTTCGTTCCAGAGGAAGAATTGGAGGCTCGATTTTTCGTAGCGCCGAAACGCCTCAAGGGCAAGTCTTACGCGCTTGCTGCGGAGCAGAAAGACCAGGAGACGAAACCCAAGGCTAAGCCCAGTTCTCCGAAAGAACACTTCCCCGCCAAACCCACGCGGGAAGGCAAGACGCCCCAGGTTATTCTTACCGCTTCGAACTCAAAGAAACGGAAGGCTGAGCAGGCAGACGACACCTCAGATGGGGAAGCCGCTGTGTCCCGTACATCAAGACCCAAGCGGAGGAGCGCTAGAAAGGCGATCGTCGTTGATCCCGACGACGACGCGGACGGTGATAATGGTAGTGATTTCGAGGACAATGGTGTAGCAGACGAGCCTGAAGAAGCACCAAGCACCAGCGAGGAAGAGGAAGAGGTCGATCTGCCTAGCGTTACGAAGTCGAAGAGTTCTCGTGGTAAACCTACTCCCCCGCCGTCGTCGTCGTCGGAACAGTCGACGATCGAGACATCTGACGATGATAACGAAGAGGAGAAACCGCAGAAACGCAAGCCCAATAGGAAGGCGAGTAGCAACAAAGGCAAGGCTAAGGCCAACACGAGTGAGTCGAAATCCGATGACGACAGTATGGACGTCGATGAGCCGCCCTCCTCGCCCTCCTCGAAATCTGGTGGAAAGAAGAGAAAGGCGGCGAGTGCCAAGGATGTACCAGTCAAGAAGCAGAAACGCCGGGAAGACACCGACCCTTGGCGCCTCGAAAGCGTCGCCGTCGGAAGGGATTGGACGCAAATGAAATCACCTCCTTTGGAGATGTTCCACTTTGCCCGTGTTGTCGTTGACGAGTATACCTATCTGACCGGGAAGGTGCATTCCATGGTTACGAAGCTCACGGCGGATCGTCGCTGGGTACTGTCCGGTACTCCGCCTATTCACGACTTTGGCGCTGTCAAGACGATCGCGGCCCATCTGAACCTCCACTTGGGCATTGATGATGACGGAGAGGGCCAGTCAGCTATGATCAAGAAACGCATCCGGGAACAGACGAGTGCGTTCTTAGCTTCTCGCAATTCGACTTGACTGACCCTCGACTCCAGAGGTGGAGGCTTTCCACTCCTTCCGTGAGGTTCATACCCAAGAATGGCACGCCCACCGTCATCACATTGGTCAAATTTTCCTGGACTCCTTTGTTCGTCAGGTTTGTGCCGTATTCCTCTGCGTTGGAGTACATCACTTGCTAAAATAGTATGCAGAATATCGCCGAGATCGATGAGATTCCATGCTCGTCCGAAGTGCAAAAAGTGATACTCCCCGCTGCAGAACGGGCTATCTATCTGGAGCTGGAACACCACTTGCGTGCGCTAGACATGACCATAAAGCGAACGAAGAAGACGGAGAGTGACCGAGAAAAGCGCTTGAACAATGCACTTGGTGATAGCAAGTACGTCTTCACAATTGCATTCCCAATGGCAAGCCATTTACCATTACTAGGACCGCCGAGGAAGCACTTTTGAAACGCTGCTCCCACTTCGACTTGGACACTTCCGAGGATAGCTCAAAAGAGAACGCGCTGAAGGCCTGCGAAATCATCGTCAAGGATCGTACGAAACAGTTGGACGACTGTAAAGACGAGCTCCTTAAGGAACTTGAGGATAGTGTCCAGCGTGAAAAGAATATCGGCAAGCTGAACGAGGAGTCGATGTTCCAGGAATACGCTCGTGTTACCCGCCTAGAAGGTGTTGGGGATCACGAAGCAACGGAGATGGTCAAAGCTCTTCTTGACAAAGCCGAGGTCCCCGTCCTGGCCGCCACCTATTGGAAGAACAAGTCCAAAGGGAAAGACGAGAGCCTGTCGAACAATACCAGGGATCTCATCTGGGCCCAGCGCGAGAAGACGCACAACATCCGCAAGCTGACCAAGGAGCTCGTCGGACGAGTACGTTCCCGTCGGTACTTCACCGTCGTCCGTGACCTGCAGAAGCAGCGAGATATGCCTCCGAAGATCTCGTGCCCTGGGTGTGGCAGAGATGAAGTTCCTATGAACGAGGTCGCCGTCCTCTCGTCCTGTGGGCACACGGGTTGCATGACGTGTGTCAGGCAGAGTGCGGATCGCGAGGAATGTGTTTACGCAGCCTCGGGGAAATGCATGGCCGCTGCAAGGGTCTTGAACATCGTCAAGGGGGAAACACTCGGTGTCGATGACGAAGCACGTGAAGGACGCGGCAAGCATTTCGGGAGGAAATTGGAAATGGTCATCGACTTGATCAAGTGCGTGACCTTGTTGCTCCTCTGCTTCACACTAACTCACAGTTTGGCATTGCAGAAACACGATCAAGAAAGAGCGTGTCCTCATCTTTGTTCAGTTCCAGGACCTCATGGCTAAAGTTGCCAATGCACTCAATGCACACAAGATCAAATTCCTCGAAATACGTGGCTCCGCGTCGCAAAAGAGCAAGAATTTGGAAAAGTACCAGAACGACAGCGAAGAGCGGGTGCTTCTCCTGAATGTCATGGACGAAAGTGCTAGCGGTGCGAACCTCACTTCGGCCAACCACGCCATATTCCTCTCGCCACTTCTCGCGCCGAGTCAGGAGATTTACGATGCTTGTGAGACGCAAGCAGTTGGCCGGTTGAGGCGATACGGACAAGAAAAACATGTCAGGATTTGGGACTTTTTGACATTGGATACTATCGACGTTGAGATCTACGAGCAAAGGACGAAGAGGAGTGTATCTAACTAGGACCCTTGCTGCATTTCATCTACTCACCAGATACGATTGCTTTGGTATATATACCAGTACATGTTTAGGATGTTACATAGAGATCACGATACTGATAGCCCACAGTAGTTTACAATTACTATACCTGAATGAGATGAAGGTGTGAGACTACTTGCATGTCTGGAGGATGCATTGAGAACTCAGGGTGTCAGCTCTAAGTGCATATTCCTCTGCATAAATTACAACAAGATTATGAATATATGCTACAACGAGGGTATGGAATGTCAATGCGCTGAAACGGGATAAGCTACTTGCTGGACATGACGTATCCCGTCGTGTCGAGGATAGCCCTGCCGCATATTGAGCAGAGGCCCTTTTTATAAGCACAACCTAACGGACACGATCAGGGGCGTCCTTGACTACACAAAAAACGCGGACACACCATGACAATATTTGGCCTTATTCTGTGTGACAGGCTGCTTACAGTCCTTGCATTTTCCTTGATAAGGCTTATTGGACGAGCTATCAATAACCGAGAGCGCCCACGAAGTAAGAGCATACCTGAAACCTATTCTTTGAGCTCCCTGGCCGCGTCAGAAGCTTGTTCTCCCCAATTCTTCTCGAGCCCTCCTTGATACTACTGGACGTGGAGGTGAACGGGTCCGGAGCGGCAACTTTCGAGAGTTTCTATCGGGCGAGTCAGGAGATCAATGGATCTATTGTGCATGACGAGACTTACCGATTCGCACTTTTTGCAGACCATGGCTGTCTCGTGGTTTCAGGTAAACTTCACAGAAAGTAACTTGGTGACATGCCGGATGCTGTGGATGACGAGTGGATTAGTAAGCAGACTGATGCCCTTCGTATTACGAGCACGTCTGCTGGTGCCTCCAAGAATATCGGATTACTATGCGGTGACGTTGTCAGTCAGTCACCAAATACTACTAGATCTAGTGAACGGTGACCATATCCACGCGATCTTGCTGTAAGCACCGAACTCTGAACTAACCCTTCTGAGCCCAGCTGCCAATGCCAATGCCAGAGGAGTCCTTCCCAATATGGCCAACCTTATTGTCGCAATTGCTTCTGAGTGAGTAACACGGAAGGCCAAGAAAATATTACTGAAAATTCTATTCTCAGGAAATGCGTTGACATGACAAGCCTACAAAAAGGATGTTCTCGGTCCCGTTGTTTATGTCAGTATTGTCCTTACGCTCGAGGTAACCCAGCCCCGAAGAAGTGGTTCACTTCATCCGCGCCCACTTTGGCGCTACGTATCCGTGCCGTGTACATGAAAATTCTCGTGAAGTTTGAAGTGTTCCCCGCTTAGTCCCTGTCGACCGCGAAGTGAGGCGGGCCCGACGCTTTTGTCTTTGGGCCCGATGGCGTCAACAACCCTGGCGGGTGCCCGACATATAAATTGGTGCGCCCGTGGCGATACAACCTCACCACTCAGTGTCGGCGTGCTGGTCATGTCCTTCTTCACGCTCTCTAGCGACATCATACTCATTATCTTAGAGGAGCTTGATCCCTTATCATTATTTCATTTCTGCTTGGTATGTGACACCCCGCTTTCGCCCGCTGAGCTCCACGCCTAACCCTCTTGTCATCAAGGCCTCTAGAACTATAAACGATATCGTTATACAATCGACAACCCTACGTTATCATTATGAACTTGCGCTATGTGGTATGAGAGACGGTCCTTCTGGCGGCTATGGTCCAAAAACCCGGCTTCTCTCCCTTCTTGGTTATAAGCGAGGATGGCCGACGTTAAGTCCGAGCGCCGAAGACAAGCTTTGCATTACCCCACCTACGATCATGGGCGTTTCTGGAAATTACCTCTTTCATGCCAGCCAGAGCCCCCTTAATAACGGGTTCGAATGGATACTGCATGTTTATGAGCTGCGTTCCTTCAGGATGGCCCCCAAGTCTAGACTACCCTATTATCAACATAATGTGGCTTTCGAAATACGAGGGGTCGCTATCGACGCTTCCCAGGAGTTGATGATCTTGGCGCAGCTCCTCTTCCCCCCACAACAGTAAGTCGTTCGTATCGGGTTTCTTTTCATTCTGTTGATTTTCTTTGCACAGGAATTCCGCTATAATTGTTATGCTACACATTCGTAATCTTTACATCTGTCAAGACCACTCGCGAGCTGCTCAACCGAGCTTGAGCCTCCAGACAGATTGGTGGGGTAATTTCCCACCCGGTCAACGACTTTCGATCGAGCAAGTACAAATCTGCGGGAGCCTTGTCGCTGTATCCGTTCGCTTAGAACTGGAGACCGGAGAAGGGACTACAGAACTGGTCGTCTTCAACTGGTGTCGCGGTGGTAGCCCCGTTCGCACTGTAGGTGCTTCATCTCACGACACCTGACCGAGTGTAAACTAATTTCCCTCTGCTAGTTCACAGGCGATGTGCTCTCCTTTGATTTTATTGACGAATCTCGTCTCATCGTCGCCTCCCATCCGGATGACGACGAATCTGATGATAGTACGACATGGGAAAGGAGATCAGACGGTCTGTATGCGAATGAGAAGGGGAAACGTCCCCCTCACATCACCATCCAGGAGATCTACAGGGCCCATGATCATGACTTTCCCAGTTCTAGGTCGTACGAATTCGCAGAGGCTTGGAGCGGCATTTCCTTTGTGCAGCTCTGTCCCAACCACTCCTTGAATACGCCCCCGCTTCCGGGAACCCTATTTCACAGCGATGCTTCCTGCCGCTTGACCGCTGTTCTCTTGGAGTTTCAGCCACATTCCATACCAAGTGGTTGTTCCCGCAGGATAGTCGTCGTATTCGACCAGTCCAAGTTGCCGCTCGTAGAAGAGAAGATCGATACCGTGCGTTGGGAAGACTGGCAGCACCATTGCATGGTGCTTAATCTACCGGACCGTGCATACGCGGTCCAACTGTGCGGCAGGCGGCTCACGTTCTTTGAGAATCTCAAGAATGCTGCCGCCACTGCTGTCGACTCGACGAGTCGGGTGCATGTCTTGGATTTGAATCCGTGGATGGCGAACTTCTTGTGGTCGCTCTCGCGTACCGATCCACCGTGGAGATGGCGGGATACATTGGCGGCCCTCAGTACCATCTTTGTGCACCGAGGTTCCCGCTATGTTAGAACGAGTACTGTAGACACTATCAACTTGACCTGGATGGACACTACCGAAGATAGCCTCGTGCTCTATGATGTGCGTCCTCATCCTCGCTCCTAGTCGTCGATTACTAATTATGGGTTCAAGGAACGCGAAGGACAGTGTCTTATCCGTATTCTTACCTTTGGAAATGAGGTACAAGGGAGTACATGAGACCTTACGATTCTACTGCTCTCGAGACGTGTCATGATATAGACGGCCCATGGTTGATATCTCGCAGACGGTGATGATGTTCTCAAGACTCTCCATTCAATGCGCACCACAATGGTTTCAACACATCTCCTGAATCTCCCCATTTTAGAATCATCCACACGACCCATCTCCGTCGTTCTTGCTCGTCCTCGTCCTCGGCACGAGACACGTCCCAGAGTCTAGATTGTGCCCCGCCAACTTCTCTTTCCATTGCGCTTAAAAGGACAAGCCCCCGTAGCTTTGTGCGATCCAGAAATGATTGGATGGTATACCTCCCCGTGTGCAGTCCAGCGACCAAATGGGCACGCGAATTGGGGCCACGCTTGAGACACATGCAGAGCGTATCCAGAAAGGGTGCATGAAACTCCGAGTTCCACAACGTATCCGCAGCAAAGACGACGTCGAAATGCGCGTCCTGTCCGCGATCATCATGATCCACCAAAGCCCCTATATCTGTGCCCCATGCACAAGGCACCGCACGACATCGTTCCGAGACCCCGTTTCGACGTATGTTGTCGGAGAGGGTACGCATCAGACGGTCGTCTGGGTAGTCGCTGGCGGTGACCGACGCGTGCTGGTACATGCGCGCGAGGAGGATCGATGGGAGGCCGGTGCCGGCACCGAGCTCTAGGACGTGCACGACCGTGCCGTCTGTGCCCGTCATCGCGTCGATCTGCAACTCCTCGAGGTGGTCTGCGATGAAGAGGGACGATATCCAAATGGAGGATGCGTGTAGTGACCAGTTGGATGGTTCTGTGTCGGGCGTGGCGACCTCGATCTGCTCTAGTGCTAGTGCCAAATGGGGGACCCGTCCGGGCTTTATTGAGTAGGTGAAGACGGAACCGGGGGTGGATAACGCGACCGGACTGATGCCGTAGAGACTCTGGAGGGATGCGGACAGAATGTCCTCTGGATCGTCTTGTAATGTCACGGCATCGCGTGGGTCCATGGATACTAGGACGATCGGAATTGACGGGCGATATAGGCTTGTCAAAGTGGTTGTTAGATTCTAGAAGTTGACAAACACACGGAAACGGCTGTAATAATACTTTTCGAGCACCCGACCACTACACTGATACAGTTAAATTTACATATGAACATTCGCTCATGTCATGCCCGAAATACGTTCAATCGACCATCCCAACCACAGCTCGCCAGAAGACCCTCGTCATACAACGACCAACCACACCCAGCTACAAACTCGGTATGAGGATCGTGTATGTACAGTAGGTTCGATCCCCCGGGTACGGGACTCGTACTCCAACTGGAAGGTAGAGAGAGATCTGTCAACCATGCATACGCGGATATCAGATCACACGGAACGTACATCCGACAGGTCATATCATAGCTCGCCGTCGCAAGGATATCCGGTCTATGAGGACTCCACTGAACCTTTCGGACAGCGTATTCGTGGCCCGGCAGTTGCATCTCGCATACGCCGCCGACGGACTGGCTGGTCGGAGGTGCTGTGCTCACCATGCGACAGTCCCAGATCTTGACTACCTTGTCCACCCCGGCGCTGGCGATCACAAACGGACGGTACTTGTTCCAATCTATAGAAAGGAGCTCTGTGCCCGAGGCTGGGACGGTGAGAGCGGCGGCCGAGACGGGGTCGGTAAACGAGTTGGATGCAGGACCAGACGCATAGGCTTGCGTTCGTAAATCGAATATTTTGACAGTGCCGTCAGTCGAGCACGAAGCGATGATGTCTGGTTGATGTGGCGAGAAAAGTGCTTGATACACGCATGACGAGTGCGCTTTCAGAGTTGCTATGGAGCGAGGTCGTTCAGGTGTCCACTTGACATGCAAGTAAGAAGGAGACAGAAAGTCGTTTCAAAGTGCCACTTACGACTTTGACGCTGCCGTCCCAAGATGACGACAGGAAGGTTTCCTTCTTGAGATTGGACCAGTCCACAGAAAAGACCTCCTTTGCGTGTTCATGCCAAGCACGAATCGGAAAGTCCTACCGAGACTTTTGTCACTCTGCTATCACTATACTACGCAAATCATATACGAGGCAAACTCACGTTCAGCATGACGTCCCATAGCTTGATAGAACCGTCTCCCGAACCTGTTACGATCTGATTTTCGTGGATCTCGGACCAAGCAACGTCATAAAGCGCGTCCTGTGATTCATAGCTGATCAAGCTGAGAAATGCATGTCGACGACAAGGACGGGTACTGACTACTTGTCGAGCGTAACCCCGCTTGCGCCGCCCGGTCCTGGGGCGAGTGAGACGACGTGCAAACGGCCGTTCCCGACCAGTCCGAAATTGGCGGCAGATGCAAGGGCGATGCGCGTGTTGTGGAATGGCGACCAGGCCACAGAGTAGTGGGCAAAGCCGGGTGTCTGCAACGCAGCAGGAGGTCCTCGCGAAACGTTCATGGAAGCGCGTCGTACACTCGGGTGATTGCTCCCGCCGCGCGTCGGACCGGCTAATGAGTTTGACCTTGACCCGAACCCCTCTGAGCGGCATCACTCTTGAATGCGACTTTCTGTCCCTACGATTCCTCATGTCGTCTCACCGGCACAGTCCTCACCCGCCGCAGCCGTCGAACGCATCGCGTCGTTCCTCGCCTCGGGAAACGTCACCCTGCTGACGGGCGCTGGCGTCAGCGTCGACTCTGGCATCAGGGCTTACCGGGGGAAAGATGGGCGATACATGAACCCCAATTACAAGTGCGTCATTCGTCACATGGATGGTCGTGGTGCATTTTCATTCTCATAAATCACGAACCCAAGACCAATCTTTGTACGAGAACCCGCTTCTCGCGTTCCCAAACATTAAAGTCTGACATGATCAATAGTATCACGAAGTCACCGCGGACGATTCAAAAGGACGTGCATTCAGGCATGTATTATCCCCGTTGTCCCCTCGTTCCCGGAGCGTCATTGACGTCCGTCCCGCAAGTCCAGACAGCGTTACTGGTGCGTATGCCGTACAATCACGCACGTCTCGTAGTAAACTAACGCCCCGTCGCAGGCTTCGTTCATACCTTGGCTATCCGCCCATCCGAGACGCACAGCCGAATACCACTCACTACGCCCTTGCCGCGCTCCAACACGCTGGCCACATCAGCAAGACAGTCACCCAAAACGTCGATGGTCTTCACCACAAAGCCATCGCCCATCTCTGGGACGATACGCGCATCGACGAGCGCATCCTCGAGCTTCACGGAACGCTACATGTCAGTCCTGCGGTTCACGCCTGCCGCGCGCTTGGAAAACTCTGACGGGCGGTAGAGAGTACATTGTCAGTTCGGTCATGTCGTCCGTAGAGACGTATTTCAGGACCGGCTGTCCGCCAGCAACCCTAAATGGAAAGCGTTTGCCGCCGAGCTCGAGGCCACCGGAAAAAAGCCTCGGACGAATCCAGACGGTGATGTCTGTATCGAAACGAGGCTCGCAAAACGACATTGACGGAGAAAGGATAGGTCGTGTTGGAAAGCGTGTCGTATGACGATTTCGTCGTTCCAGAATGCTTGGAATGTTTGGCACAAGGCCGACATAACACAAACGTACGGGGCTTTCCGCTTTCCGGCTGCAAACGTATCTGCACGTCTTTCTAACGCCTTTCAAAGCAAAAATCAGGTGCCATTTTCTTTGGCGAATCGATACCCCAAACCATCAAGGAACGCTCGTGAGTTTTCCATTCTTGTTAGCATCCAGACCAACATCACGATCATCCCTCCGGGTTGTCAGGTTTCGTGATATAGAGCAATCAGACAAGCTATTTCTCGTCGGGACGACCCTCGCGACGTTCTCAGCTCACCGGTGAGCGAGATCCTGATCCCAGGATTGCACCATGACGAAACCACGTTGTCCGACAGGTTGGTCAAACACGCGCTCGAACTTCGGAAGCCAGTGTTACTCCTCAACGTCGGTCCGACGCGCGCGGACGGGCTTTTGGGGGTCGACAAGATAGAGCTCGCAACGTCGCGCGTGATGCGCGATGTTGTCAGAACCGTACTGTACGTTTTTTTTTCGTCCAGGAAGTAGTTCCAGCACGACGTCGAGCATCATCCTACAGGGGTAGTCGCGCCGGCGTCGATCCTGTCATCGTCAGTCTGTTGAACAATGGGATACATAAACCTCCATTAGATGACAATGACGGATAGCAAAAAGGGTACTTGTAATCGAAGAGTGCGCTGTTTATAATAGAAAAGTGCCATAGAGTGTATAGATTATTGCCCATGTCAGAGCGAACGTAAAAACCATCCTTCTGGTATATACAAGTTATGAGTAGATATTTTTCGATATTTGATGCAAACTAGGGTGAAGATGTGCGAAGATGACTACAAAAGGGGATGCTGTCAATGAGGAAATAGTTCTGAGACATATGGAGTAACATGAAGATTATGCGTGCGGTAGAGTATGACGGATGCGAGGAGTAGCAACAGAGCGAAGACGATAGCACCTGGAGATGAGGGTGGGGGATAATATAAGATGTGGTTTATGCCGATAACGAAGGGGTGTCTTGATTGCGCGTACCCGGATGGAGAGTGAGGCGGGGTGCCGGATAACGCATTTCTACGGGGTCGAGGAGGGAATCATCATGATCGTCATCATAGTCCTCCTGGTCGTCAGAGGCGGACGCGAAATAATTGTCGGCTAGCCATGTGGGAGGTCTGAGTTCGGACCAATTCCAAGTTTGCCAGCGTTCGACAAAGGGGACGTGCTTTTTTAAAGGACGTTGAGAGCGATGCAGGTAATCAAGAAATGCAGAGTCTAGTTCACGTACAACTGGCTTGGGAGACAGATCAAGGTCGTCGATATTCGGAGAGAGAGATCGTTCTCTGAAAACGTCAGAGGCAGCCGGACGATCGTCGTCGGGTGTGAGTGGGGGCGGTGTCGCGTTGTCGCCATCGGTGTTGGAGGACGAAGGGGGTGACTTTTTAACTGGAGACGTATACTTGCGGCAAGCCGAGTCAGCCCCCGATCAAAACGCATTCGCAAGCGTCTACTTACAATGTCTTTGGGAGTTCGCCGAGCGGCGCGAGGTACGCCAACCGGTTTTCGAAGGCACCGCTCTCGATGTTTCATCCAGTGAAACGGGTCGTAAGAGCTTTTTGGGGAAAGCTTGATTCGGCTGCTACATCGCTTGCAAGTGACGAAAAGTGGTCCGTGTACCTCCGCCATGGGATCGTCCCGCAACTTCTTTTCTCGAGCGAGTTCAGCGGCGGTCCGCGGTGGGGTGTCCGACCCGCTGCGGTCATGGGTTAGTGCGGGGGAGAAAGGACTGGGATTGATACCAACGCGGTGAGGATTTTCATGAGTGAATCGTTGTTCGGTGACCCCCTAGAGTGTATCCCCGATGAGCGGATGTATGGCTATTGCCAGGAAATGGCCCACATGTGTTGGAATAATAACAAGAAAGTAAGATGTGGAGTGGGGGAATTGGATACTGAGAAAGGGGACGGTTAGACGAAGGAGAGGGAGAGAAACCGGGTCGACTTTACGTGTTAGATTGACCCCCCACGAACCAAGCAATTTGCAGAAGGAAATCCAGCCAGAAAATACGCGCAGAACAAAGACAAAAACACGGGCGTAACAAGGTCCCCGTCTACTCGGAAGTTCCCGAACCCCGCATACCGCACGCAAGTGGTCAGGCAGATACACGAGCGGGGCCCCAGGTCGAGACGAGTATATAGACAGCCGATTCATACAGCAACCAAAGCAAGAATGCACTCTCGGAAAACAAGATTTAACGCTCCCCCGTGTTTTACGTAGAGCCTAACCCTTCTCGGAACCCACGGGCAAATTCTTTCAACGGTTGCATCAACCACCCGAACAGACTCGGCGCATCCTTTTCTGGAGGCTTGTATGTCTCTGTCCGTGGCCGGTTCACTGGGCGCTCATCGTCCGCCACTCCTTCACCTTCCGTCTCTTCCTCACGGCCCCGCTTCACACCGACCTTCACAGCAGCGGGGGAGCTTTCGGGAACCACAGCTGTTTCGGTCGAATTGCAACTCGAGCCCGAGCCCGCAGGCGTCGGTGATTGTGCAGACCGGCCTGCAGAGACCTGGGAATGAGCACTCGAGGCGGAAGGTGGGGGGAACGCGGGTAGTCTGGATCCCTGTGGGGTGATCGGTGCAGGGGTCATTCTGTCGTCGCAAATGAGGCTAAACCAACCGAGTGTATAACACGTTAGAACCACCCACGGTTTACATATCTGCTTGTGTTCAGTCCATTTAGTCAAGTCGTAGTCCACCTCACCCTCTAATGGCACCACTGTCTTGCAGTTACAACATTGCACATGTCCCGGTGAACAGACCTTGACCTGCGGGTCATTCAATAAGAGAATCTTTCGTTCCGCAGTAGCAACCCTACTGCCGGGGCTAAAATTAGGCTTAGATGGTGTGCGACGGACAGGCAGCTGAAGGGCTGACGGGGAGTCAGGACATCGCTGCCTATGCAACTGCCAGTTGTTCAGGGTATATTCGCTACCCGACGCGAGTTTGATCCATTTCTGACAACCTCGACAATGGACTCTATGAGGCTCCAATTCCTGGACTAGAGGATCACGCCGGAGAAAGGCTCGTCTCTGTGCTCCCGTCATCCTGCGGGCCGATCTGCTCGGGGAAGATGATGGTGCCTCTGGGTTTTGTGCGACGCTGGCTGTTGGTGACGGTAGACTTTGCGATTCTTCTTTTACTTTGACATCTGTCTCCACTGGTTCGGACTTCTGTCTTGTGGTATGTTCGAATCGAGCAAGCAACCAGTTAGGTGCAAACTCACTGTGTTGCAGGAGCGGGTGCTGGTGGGGGCGATGGTGCGCGATCGCTCATGATAAGGAATGTATGGGGTCAGGAAAGGCGTGGGGGTGGGATGTACAGGGATGGAAGACGAGGATGATCAAGTCCTACCTGTTTAAAGGGTGGACAATGTGTGGACCCATAATAGTACATGATTTGTGGCACTCTCCAAATACGGCCAAATTCGATCAACGTTATCCTGCAAAGGTACAAAATACAAGACGAGTCGCTTACTATCACAAACAGTACCTAGTTAACCGAAATGCCCACGATATGAATGTAGAATGGCTCTACGAGAACGAACGATAGACTGTCGTATCAGACAGTCAGAGGAGGTCCACCAGCGTCCTGCTTACGAGGAACCACTGGTGTTACCGGTCTG
Source organism: Hortiboletus campestris (assembly GCA_038090935.1). Lineage (NCBI taxonomy): Eukaryota > Fungi > Basidiomycota > Agaricomycetes > Boletales > Boletaceae > Hortiboletus > Hortiboletus campestris. The sequence continues at coordinate 31,967 of JBBPNN010000045.1, forward strand.
TGTGGAGGATGGGTCATACCGCTCAGATGATATGTTGGTCTGTGGGAGGTCAATCTGAGGATCGATAACTGGGTAATACGGAACGCGTGGGTAGCCCGTTGACGAGCCCTCACCCGGACTACGAATGAGATGCTGTGCTGCGAGCATCTGGTATGGAGACGGCACATACACATGAGAGGGGAACATTGCTGGTGCTATCCCGGCCTGAGATGGATGTGGAGGCATAGGCAACGGCGGGTTATGTGGGAGATAAGGATCCTGGACATCACTGGTAGCTTCTGGTTGGGCATTACGGTGACCTGAACCACTCCCGTCGGAAGTATCTGCCTCTTGCCCAGATCGATGGGGGCATTCACCCTCGATCCCTTGCTGTGCGCACGTCGTACAGACACGGTCGACACACCGATATCCCTTTCGAACGCAAGTTGCACATGGCCTGGATGCAACAGGTTGTTAGATAAAGCGTGAATAGGGCTGGAAGCGACGTTACCTTACTCCATCACAACGTACTTTATCACGTCTGGATCTAGGTGAGACGGGGTTCACCAAGCGGTCATCGAAATCCTCACCTGCATGTCGCACACGCCTGCAGTAATTTAAGTCACATTGATAAGAAAACAGAACGGCAGAACGAACTGACCGCTTTCACCCGCGTCCCATGACCTCTCCCCTTTCTCAGTACATTCACGCACTCTCTCCCTTGTTCGATGCACTGCTTGCAGGGCCGGGCGTCCTCGCATTTGCGATTCTCCTGTCGACATCCTTCGCAACGCAGCTTGACAAGCTTCGGTCTCCGTCCAACATGAACACACTCTTCTCCCCGCGCAACACACCGCGAGCAAGGTCGCTGATCCTCACACTACCAAAAACACCTCCAGCGATCCGCCAACCAAGAAGACGAACGACGTACCTTTTTATTATCCCGACGACAATTCTGACAAGCCAATTTGGCACGCTCGTTCTTCTGACGACTCCGAAGGACAAACACGGGCGGGACCACATCGGAGCGCATCGCCGTCGTGACCTGCTCCTCAATGCACTCTTGGTCCAGTTCTCGACATCGCTGACAAGGTTTTCCACCTTCGCAGCGAACGCGCGCTTTGCGACAACTCTCGCATCCATCGATACATTGATCGATGGTGTATCCTTTCTTGACACATGCGCCACAGGGCCTAGAGATAAGGAGCGGCGGAACAGGGACTTCAATTACACACGACATGTACGAACACGCGGAGTGCCTACTTTGCACCGTCGCAGCGGATTTTATCGCGTCTGATGGACAGGGCGTCGGAGACAGGATTAGCGAAATGAAGGACGACATTACCTGCAACTCGCACAGGCCTTGGGATTGGGGGTGGTCAGCTGACGATTGGATGTCGACAAGGGACTCCCGGCAAACCTTAAGAGCTCTTCTTGGCCATGGTGTCGTAGTGATGTCGGAAACCGGGATCGGTGCTGGGTCAGGCGGCGGCTGGGAATCCATCCGGGAATTTGGGTGGAGAGGGACACAAGTCAAGGTCGGGTGGGAATTTCTCTCCTTTCTTATCCTTTTCGATCTCAGCAAAGATAAACCTCATAATTTCATGCGTAGATAACATGCGAGTGCTTCAACTCTGAACACTGAACAGCGAAGCATTAAAGAGTGTGGTAGTAAAGATGAATGCGATATTAATGCATGACGTGATTATTGGTAGACGGCGACGTAGTTGATCACCCATTTCGCATCTAAGTGACTTGAGCAAAGGGGGCGACGAAACAAAGGTCAACCAACTCACCGGCAAAGTTGGTCGCATTCGCAACCATGTCAGAACACGTCCCGGGGCAGCCAGAATTACCATATGCTGCCCCAGCCCAGCCACCACAGATGGTAGTATCAATGATCATCGAGTGTTGCTGAAAATTGGCGGCAATGTCGCACGTCTGGGAACCCCAGAAACCTGCTGGCGTACCCCAGTTTGCGGGCGTGGGCGTTCGGCGGGTGATATCCCCGGGAATGTTTGCGCGAGCAAAGTGCCACATCGATATGCCAGCCGAGGTGTCCCACAGAAGCGCGTAGACACCTCCCTCAGCATTGTTAAACCCATAACCAAACGAAGTAGTATCAGTGTCAGAGATGCCACACCCAGCATTGGCAGTCGCTGTGCTGTAGCAATTCGTGCCGAGAGCCTTGCCGGTGAACATGTTTTTCGTGCTGTTGCTCGACTGGGTGAGCGTGCAGGCATTCGATGTCCCACTGTGGAGCGTCATCTGATTGTTGGCCTGATCGTTGACGCCTTCGACGATGTCAATTTCTCCGGACGTAGGCCAGTTAGGTCCATTGGTCTGCATTCAACAGTGATTTAGCTGTATGCCTACCCCGAACTATGGATAAACGACGAACCCAGAAGCTGGGCCACGTGCCACAGCCAACTGGCATAGCAGCGGCATCCATGATAAACAAACCACCAGTGTAGCTTTTATTCGAAGTGATGCGAACACTGGGAGTGTTGGTCAGCACATTAACACGCGGCGCAGTGAGCGCAACGTCTCACGAATTGCGGTTTCCGCCAGCGGGAACGGTACTCGTGGAGTCGACGGCAAGGACAGTCGAGTTATCGCAATCGTCCACATACGCAAGTCCTTTGGACGTTGCATCCTGCATACTCTGGTAATTCACATTGCCATTCGTAGGGTCTGACCCGGTAAAGAACGACCATTGTCTAGAGAGGGTCAGATCGCGCGTGGCAGGGCGCATGCAGAACAGATACATACGAGAAGAAATCTTCAGCTTGATAAAAGTCTTCGATGGTGTATGTCTTGTTAGCACTTTGACGAGCAACGTTGCGGTGGCGAGATCTTGGGATAGCTCTATGGGCACCAACCAGGGTGCTGAGCGGAATAATAGCTATGAGGCTAACGAAAAGAGCGTGCATCGTAATGCCTGTCAACGATGAAAGAAATGGGGGACAAGAGGGTTGCAGGGAAGAACGAGAAGATCAAGAATGAAATCGGTCGCCACTTATGTTAATTTTCGGGAAACCTGTTGCCACTGTGGAACGCGGGCCCTAGAACCTGTTGTGAGCGGTGTGGCCACCCACCGCTTGCCTTGTGTCATTAATATGGGGATAATGGGGACTCACGTTATTGTTCCATCGCGAAATGGTGTAGCGCTTTAGCGGAAAGAGAAAGTGTACAACTTGAGTGAGGTTCCATTGTCCGAAGATGTGGCTCATGGTGTCGACCACAAAGCGCAGTTTCGTTGCAGGGCCAGATAGCTGGTACCCACATTCGAATTGTCGTTTAAACCAAACCGTGTGGAACAATGCTGTTGTGGGTAACCGTTGTCTCGATCGCGTGCCTTTGCCCGCCAAGGAGAGCACGCCCACGGTTTATCTCGAGAACAACCCGGACCATACCACATGGACGCAAATGATGCCCATATGGTTCTTCCGGACAACCTGGCTAACCGGCAACTTCTTCATCATTTTAGTGACACAGTATACAAGCGATAAAACGGATCAATAGAACTCTTAATTTATCTCACCACTCTTCTCGAGCGAAAAGGGGCGGTCACAGCAAGTTCCACACTTCATATACCACGACGGACCTCCACATGCTACACAGTGCCTCTTCCAACACTCCCAATGCCGTGTTTCAAGTTCCAGTCATGATGTTACCTCTCCGACTATCGAGGATTTGAACACAGCCTAGTTGCACAACTTGATCATGATAAGCTTGCCGTGCAGCTGAAACACGAGAAATCCTCATTCGGGTATTTAACCCATGGATCTCCCTTTCCTTTGCATCTCCGAGTCACCCCTGGCTTGATACACTCCTTGCAGTGCCCAAGGTCGCGCGGCATCATCAATCTGCGATTTCCCCATCGATACCCTCGCAACGGTTCCATACAACGAAGCAATTATCCAAGGCACAAACACTGCAGAAAAAGAACCACGCGCGAGCAAGCCCTCCGCCCTCCTCTTTCGACAGAAGCCTCCTGCTGTATCGAATTCTGTCTATCCGCCCCTCCGTACCACTCGAACGCCGTCTCAAGAGGCTGGAGCTTGCAAAGCCTCCCTGGATCCATCCAGGAAGGTCGAGATCAGGCGTTCCCCTTTCACAAGTCTGTATATTTTTCGCCCAACCTACACTCTTGGTTTGCCACGCGGAAGCCGCCGTTCCAAATGACGGAACGGAATCGTTCGTTCCGGCATTGGGAACGATGGTTTTCGCTCGCAGGATCTCCCATTCTCCCCTTTCTTGCGTGCCCTCTAGAAGACCGGACAAAAGTTCCAGTCATGGAGCACGGCGGTTCAACCCCGATTGGGTGCCGCCGTTCCGTGATCCCCCATCCGCTTCTAGCCCACCTATCTGGCCGTCGCCCGTCACATTCCTCACCCCACGACCCCATTCTCAACATCGCTCTGGCGATCACGAACGCGTGGGGGACTGGCACACCCAGACGTGTAGGTGATTACTTAGAGCTTTATCTTCCCCTCTTCCCCTCCATCCACTGCTCGAGTGCATGCGCAGTCTCAATTTCAACGCCTTCGCAGCCCTTCCTTTCCGGACGTCACTTATATCACTGGGTATATTACGCAAAAATCTATATCCGCACGCTGTTGTAGACTCGTTGCGTAACTAACATGCGAGTGTCCCAACTCAGGCCTGGAGAACGAGACTGACGTGTCACAATGACTGCAGACTCTCGAGGGGTAATCTGGCCCGCGAAAATGAAGGTAAAACGTTGCGATACAATGACTGTCACGTGGGATTAATGGAGGGTATAAATCGGATGCGCGGCTTGCACACGGATGCTACGTTGCTTATTGATACACGGCAACGTAGTTGATCACCCATTTGGCGTCTAGACGGACGACATCAACAAAGAGGACATCATGACACAGATCGATCAACTTACCGGCAAAGTTGGCTGCGTTCGCAACCATGTCAGAACACGTCCCGGAGCAGCCAGAACTACCATAGACAGCCCCAGCCCAGTCCCCACAGATGGTGATATCAAAGACCAACGTGTGGGAGTAGAAATTGGCACCAATGTCGCACGTATCAGCACTCCAAAAGCCTGTTGGCGTACCCCAATTTGCAGGATTCGGCGTTTGGTTGGTGATATCTTCAGGAATTTGGTCGCGGGAAAAGCGCCACATTGACATGCCATACGAGTTGTCCCACTGAAGCGCAAAGACGCCACCCTGACCATCATTAAAGCCATAACCAAACGAACTCGTGTCGGTGTCGAGGATGGAGCATCCAAGGTCGTTACCCGCTGAGCTGTAGCAATTCGTGTTGGCAGAGGCCTGACCAGTGAAGCTGAACGACTCGTCGAGCGTGCACTGGTTCGACGTCCCACTGTGGAGCGTCATCTGATTGTTCGCCTGATCGTTGACACCCTCGATGATATCGATCTCTCCCGCAGTAGGCCAGTTAGGTCCCACGGTCTGCAGTCAAAAGAGGTTCAGCCGTGTGGTTCATGCAAATTACCGGAGATAAACGACAAACCCAAAAGGCAGGCCATGTACCACAACCAACCGGCATCGCAAGTGCATCCAGGATAAACAAGCCACTGCTATATACCTTGTTCGACGAGATGCGAACACTGCCAGTATTAATCAATCCATTAGCACGCGGTCAGGCAAACGTAACGTCTCACGAATTGCGGTTTCCACCAGGGGGTACATAGCTCGTGGAGTCTACAGCAAGGACAAAGGTGTCACCCTCCGCATACGCAAGCCCCTGGTTCTGTGCATCTTGCTGGTCCAGGTAATTCACATTGCCATGCGTGGGATCTGCGCCGGTAAAGAATGACCATCCTCTAGTGAGGGTCAGGTCGCGGGTGACAAGGTACAAAGTCAGACATATACATACGAGAAGAACCCGTCGCCTTGATACCAATCTTGGAGGACATATGAATTTGCGCGAGCGACCAAGAGGCCAACAAGAAGAGTGTACGTTGGAAGGCCCATCGGTGAAGAAATGAACGATCTTCGATGAAGGGCACTGGGTTCCGGGGGAAAATGAGGGAGTTAGAAATGAAGTTGGGTACCATTTATACTGACTTTCTATGGAACCCCCGTACATGCTACGCTCTACCCGAACATGTCGTAAATCGTTGCTGTTCCGAGTCGGCACCACGGTTTGGAAGTTGATGAGTCGGGGTGCGGAATAAACAAGAAAACAATATGTACACGCATCGAAGCGTTCGTAACGGGTACGTACCCGCGAGAACGACCCGGTCAAACTTTGAACTCTGCATGTACATGCGGCCGAGCCAGACAACTGGTACGCATGCTTTACTGGCATTCGGGCCAGCCTGAGGAAGGAACGGCCATCTTCATTTGACTCTTTGATCTGCCTAGTGGGAGACTGAGCCAAGTCTGCCGCCGATCACCATGATTGAAAGACATGATTTTAATTATAGACACTGGCAATACGATTTGATCAATCCTTTCACGTACCTATGCGAGTCGCCCCCCGAACACGATGACTGGTCGCCACCACTCTGCCAATAGCACTCGGGATAGCCAGCCTGGGTCCAGCCTGGGCGGGCCAGGAGACTCGGACCCCAAATTCCAGCGGCGGAGGACGTAGGGTCTCATGCAATGATCCCACCAACTTGAACGTCTGACTCGGACACGTTGTGACCCAGTGTGACCGTATTCAGTCGCTTAGTTGTCACATGTCATAAGGGGCGCTCTATAGGACAATTTCTTAACAACACATGCACCTCTCTTCAATTGTTGTATCGAAAATTGAGCTACGCAGAGTCATAGAACAAAGAACTTTAGGCAATTCTTTACGCCGATTTGCGACTGCCATTAGCTCCCAATGCTGAAGGCACGCTGGAATCACGTTAGGATGGTGGTGTGTGAATGACCTTACGAGACGTGGAACTTCCTCTTCTCTTTCAAAGGGTATAGATAGTACTCGGTCCTGGAAGTTGATACCCACACGATGAATTCATCTCGCCTTTCAAGTTGTTACAGGAATTCAAGGGGGTTCAGGGTCAAGTTGCGCCGCCAAACGACATGCTTCTGAATCCACATGGTCACCTATGTCGTGCCTCAGCCAGTCGAAGTATCGGACCACCTTTCCAGATTATGTGCGCGAAGATTCTAGTTCGGGCCGCTGTGGGCGGTCATGATCTTACCTTTACCTTTCTCTCCTCATGACAGATCACGAGCTTGAAGGTTGATTCGTCCTCCGCGATGACCTTTTCGTCCGGGAACTTTGCAAACACGGCATCATGTTACATTCAACCCCGAACTTGCAGAAATTCCTCACGTTCGTGACACCCACAAACTGGCCCTGATGCGATCAATTTAGAGGGCCCAAATTGGATATGTATACCCATCCACCCGACGGTGCACCGGTGATTGGTCGGAGATGATGCATGTCACGTTTTCTACACGACAAAAACCAAAATTATATTGCAACACCATGATCGTATAAATCAAGTGTCCACAAGGACACACCCTCAATTGCGATTCCTTTCCGGTATGGCGTACTTACTAAACACGTCATCAGCCGGTCATTGAGCGGAAATAACCAAGGACGCATCGTAATGGCCGTAGCTTCGTCCTATTGGAAAAACTCCTTGAGCTTCATTCTCTAATGACACTTCGATAAGACCCTTGAGACTCTCCTGCGGCAGTCTGGATACCCTGCTTACTGTAACTCCTTCTCCGCATTTGGTCTGACGTATCGCTCGACGTACATCCTGACCGTGGCGCCCGCGCTTCCCGTACCGCTAAGTTGCAACACCACTCGAACTGTCATCGAACAACACGACCTGGCCCTGGTTTTCGTTGACTTTCTTGTCGATGGGATCAGTGTACGAAAAGTTCGAGACAGAGGCGGTCTTATAACTCTGCCAGCAGCCCCAACGACGAAATCGACGCCGCCCTTAACCTAACCATGAACAAGCTGGCCATCCAACAGCAGGAAACCATTGCCACTACTGACGCACAAAACATTGCGCAGAATGGCGACATGGTCGTGGGAAGCGGACACTGGGGGCTTGAAGCACTGGGCGCGCGCTTGGGCGGGTCACACTAGTAGCGATTGCCAATATTCCGATCGTCCAGCCACACCTCGGTCGACGGATGCACAAGTTTTACACTAACTGCCAACTGGTGGTACGATTTCGCTCTCATTCACGACTACATAGCATGTTACGTACATACACAAACAATAGCACCTATACTCAGCATCGACTAGTTTCCAAGTCCATGTCAAAGACAACCTCAGACAAGGAAGAGTGAGCCTTCTTTCCTGAGCCTTTTTTCCAAGAGGGTGACTAGCCGAGCAATTCATCGACATTCGAAAATGTACGGGGTGTTGGCAGAACGAAAATTTGATGATGAAAAGCGACGACGTCCGAACGGGGCACCAGCTGTACAGTTATTACATATCATTTCCCCACGGGTCAGAAGAACTACCGTGGGAGTCGGGGTACATCTCCCCTGAAGCGGCTTCTCACTACCCCTGTGCCTTGGAGCCACCCCAGTGTTTGAGCGCTCAACTGTCAGGTCGCATCTCACGACTCCACTGCTAGTAGGCCCAACCTCGCCCTGGGCGATTACGAACGTGTCGGAGACCGGCACATCCCCGACGTGTGCGTGATTACTCAGAAGATCTGCGCACGCCACACAGTTCCATTCTCATCACCTTCGCAACCTTTATTGCCTTGCGCCACTCATATCACCGAAAAAAAATCTGCGTTCGAACACCGCTGTACACCGAGGACTCGTCGCGTTTAATCCTAACGCAGGCCTGAATTGCGATGCAATGACTGCGCCATGTAAAATTAGTGGAGGGTATAAATCCAACGCGTGGCCTGCACACGGACGGTACGGTTGCTTATTGGTATACGGCTACGTAGTTGATCACCCATTTGGCGTCTAAATGGACGACGTCAACAAAGAGGGCATCGCAACACAGATCGACCAACTCACCGACAAAGTTGGTCTTGTTCGCAACCATGTCAGAACACGTCCCGGGACAGCCCGAATCACCATAGGCAGCCCCAGCCCAGCCACCGCAGATGGTAGTATCGATGATCAACGAGTGATCGTGGAAATTATCAGCAATGTCGCACGTCGCAGCACTCCAAAACCCTGCTGGCGTACCCCAATTTGCAGGCGTCGGCGTTTGGTTGGTGATATCCTCAGGGATGTTGTCACGGGCAAAGTGCCATAATGACATGCCATCCGACGTGTCCCACAGAAATGCAAAGACGCCGCCCTGAGCACCGTTAAAGCCATAACCAAACGAACGCGTATCGCTGTCGAGGATGGAGCATCCAGCGTTGGAAGTCGCTGTGCTGTAGCAATTCGTGTTGAGGACGTGACCAGTGAACGTTTCCTGACCGGACGTCACGTTGAGCGTGCAAGGGTGCGACGTCCCACTGTGGAGCGTCATCTGATTGTTTGCCTGATTGTTGATGCCCTCGACGATATCGATCTCTCCGTCCGTAGGCCAGTTAGGTCCATTTGTCTGCAGTCAACCGAGGTTCAGCCATGTGGCCCATGTAAATGGGGACAAACGACAAACCCAAAAGCTGGGCCATGTACCACAACCAACTGGCATTGCAAGAGCATCCAGGATAAACAAACCACCAGTGTATGCCTTGTTCGATGTGATGCGAACACTGTCAATATTAATCAATCCGGCAGCATGGGATCAAGCGAACGCAACGTCTCACGAGTTACGGTTTCCACCAGCAGGGACCGTGCTCGTGGAGTCTACAGCAAGGACAAGGGTGTTATCCGTGTTCACATACGCAAGCCGCTGGTTCGTTGCATCTTGCTCGCTCAGGTAATTCACATTGCCATTCGTGGGATCTGGGCCGGTAAAGAACGACCATCCTCTAGTGAGGGTCAGATCGCGGGTGACAAGGTACAAGTCAGACATATACATACGACAAGAAGCCCTGGCCTTGGTACCGATCTTTGAGGGTATATGGGCTTTGGCGAGCGACCACGTCGCGAGATCTGGGCGTGGTGCCCTGAGCACCCGCGAGAGAGCGCAACGGAATCGCGGCCAAGAGGGTTACGAGAAGAGTGTACATTGGAACGCCCATCGGTGAAGAAATGAACGATCCTAGATGAGGGACCCTGGGTTCTGGGGAAGAATGAGGGAATGAGGGATGAAATCGGGCACCATTTATATTGGAAGCCCCCACATAACCGTGACGGCATGACAGGATCATCTCATCAGGAAATGGAATGTGTGGAACAAACAAGAAAGAGGAAACAATACACATACTTACCCATGATTAGGATGGGTCGGTTCCGCGAGAATGGCTCAACCAAACTAGTTGGAACGGCAACCTGCAAGCTGGTACGCATGCTTTATTGGCGTTCGGGCCAGGAAGAAATGGCCATCTTCCTTTGACTCTTTGATCTGCCCAACAGGGAGACCGAGCCAAGTCTGCATCATCACGATCGAACGACATGGTTGTAGGCACTGGCAATCATTTCGATCGATCGTTTCCTGGCGTACCTTTCCGAGTCGCTCCGGCAAATTCGAAGCGGCCAGGGCAACCCGGATAGGGACATACGAGGTGAAACTTCAAAGGATATTATGGACAACCGTTGTATGGAAAGGGGCCGAATAACCGTGCTCGAAAGAAGCACAGCCTTTCAACCAGATAGGCTGAAGTCACTGGCACGTTGAAATCGAGTAGGTTAAGTTGGTGGTGAGAGCCTTACCTAATAATTACCACACGATAAATTCATCTCGTCCTTCAGAGTAACTTGTTACCAAGTAAGCTGCCCACTGACCCCAGATGATAAAAAGGCGTTCAAGGTCAAGTTGTGCCGCCAAACGACGATTGTGAACTTCGACTAAATCTAACAGCGTATGCTTTCACATTGTCACCTATATCGTGCTGCAGCCAGTCGATGTATCGGACCGCCTTTCCAGTTTATGTGCGCGAAGATCCTAATTCGGGTCGCCGTGCCATATGATCTTGCTTGTTCTTTTCTCTCCCCAAGGCAGATAAAGGGTCGATTCTTCAAGTTCCGTGATGACCTTTTCGTCCGGAAACCCTGCGACCACGGCATCGGGCTAGTCAATTCGACCCCGAACTTGCAGAAATTCCGCACCTTGGTGACACCCGCGGTATCGATGCAACCAAATTCGAGGCCCAAATTGGGTATATACCCATCCACCCGATGGTGATTAGTCGGAGATGAAGCGCGTCACTTGCTCACCTTTCCTTGCTCCGCCCTCTCTACAAGGCAAAAGTCGAAATCCTATTCCATCACCATCGTATAACTCGAGTGTCCACAAGGACACACCCATTCCTTTCCGCTATGGCATATTTACTAAACCAGGTCATCAGCCGGTGATTCAGTGGAAACGACCAGGGACGCACCGTAATGACCGTAGGTTCGTCCTGTTGGAGGAACTTCTTGAACTTCGTAATCTCAAATGCTATCTCGATGAGACCCTCCTCCGCAGTACCCCTGCTTAATTCCTTCTCCCCCGCATCTGGTCCGACGTGTCCCTCGGCGTACAAGCTGACCGTGGCGCCCGCGCTGCCCATATCGCCAAGCCGCCATAACTCGTAGGCTGCTCGACCTGTGCTATTGTCTTTTTTCCCTCGTTCTCATCGATATTTACATGTGCTCATCAAGGCCGGACCGTCCTTAGTGTTTCCACCCCTCGTGGTGGTTTCAAACTGTGCGAAACTCCCTCCCCTTTCTTGCGTACCCTCTGGAAGCCTGGACGCAAATTCCAGTCATGGAGTGCGGTCAGTGAGTGCAAGTGAATCTTGCCACTGATTCACAAAAATCAATCGACGGAAATCGGACAAACACAGATAGCAACAGAAATATATTCTCGAATAGATATGTATGTTACAGTCACATTCTGGAACTGATCCCATCTGATCAACTATTCATTGGGGGACAATCCCGATCAGGCGCCGCCTTTTCGTCATCCCCCCTGAAGCTTCTTGCTTCCCCCCCTGTGCCTTGCAGCCATCCTGGCGTTTGAACCTGTCCAGCCGTCACATCTCACGACTCCACTCCCAACCTCGCCCTGGGCGATCACGCACTTGTCGGAATCTGGCACACCTCAACGCGTACATGATTACTCAGAGTATCTGCGCAGTAACGGTCTCATTCCCAACACCTTCGCAACCCTCTATTGCCTTACGTCACTCATATCACCGAGGAAATCTGCACTCGCACACTGTTAACATGCGAGTGTCCCACCCCTGAAGAATAACGTATAACAAAGATTGTAAATCCCCGAGGAGGGTAATCTGGCTGGTAACAGGGGTACAAGGGTGCAATGACTGCGCCACGTGGAATTGATGGAGGGTATAAATCGGACGCGTGGCCAGCACACAGACAGTAGGTTGCTTATCGGTATACGGCTACGTAGTTGATCACCCATTTGGCGCCTAGATGGACAATGTCAACAAAGAAGACATCGCGACACAGATCTACCAACTCACCGACAAAGTTGGTCGCGTTCGCAACCATGTCGGAACACGTCCCGGGGCAGCCAGATTTACCATAGGTAGCCCCAGCGAAGTCTCCACAGATGGTGGTATCGAAGACCAGCGAGTGATCATGGAAATTGTCGGCAATGTCGCATGTCGCAGAACTCCAAAAGCCTGCTGGCGTACCCCAATTTGCAGGCGTCGGCGTTTTGTTGGTGATATCCTCAGGGATGTCATTGCGGGCAAAGTGCCATATTGACATACCAGCCGACGTGTCCCACAGAAGCGCAAAGACGCCGCCCTGAACAGCGTTAAAGCCATAACCAAACGAACGCGTGTCGGTGTCGAGGATGGAGCATCCAGCATTGGCAGTCGCTGTGGTGTAGCAATTCGTGCCGAGGACGTGACCAGTGAACGTTTTCTTACTGGACGTCACGTTGAGCGTACAAGGGTGGGACGTCCCACTGTGGAGCGTCATCTGATTGTTTGCCTGGTTGTTGGTTCCCTCGATGATATCGATCTCTCCGTTCGTAGGCCAGTTAGGTCCGAAGGACTGCAATCAACAGATATTCAGCTGCGTAGTTCATGCAAACGGGGATAAACGACAAACCCAAAAGGCGGGCCATGTACCGCAACCAACCGGCATCGCAAATGCATCCAGGATAAACAAACCACCAGTGTATGTCTTGTTCGACGTGATGCGAACACTGTCAATATTACTCAATCCATCAGCATGGGGTCAAGCAAACGCAACGTCTCACGAGTTGCGGTTTCCACCAGGGGGGACCGTACTCGTGGAGTCTACAGCAAGGACAAGGGTGTTATCCGTGATGTCCACATACGCAAGTCTCTGGAACACTGCATCTTGCTCGCTCAGATAATTCACGTTGCCATGCGTGGGATCTGAGCTGGTAAAGAACGACCATTCCCTAGTGAGGGTCAGATCGCGGGGGACGAGGTACAAGTCAGACATATACATACGAGAAGAACCCCAGACCTTGATACCAATCTTGGATGACGTATGACTTTGCGTGGCTCTGGCGAGCGACCACATGGCGAGATCTATGGGCGATGCCCTGAGCACCCGGAAGAGTACGCAACGGAATCGCAGCTATGAGGGTAATGAGAAGAGCTTGCATTTGAAAGCCCATCGGTGAAGAAACAAACGATCCTAAATCAAGGACACTTGGTTCTGGAGAGGAATGAAGGAGTCAGGAATGGAGTCGGGTGCCATTGATATAGAACCCCCCCGCACACGACACTCGATTGATTGGGATGGACTGGCCGAAACGTTAGTCGCGGGTACGTTCCCGCGCGAATGGCTCAGTCAAACTAGTTGGAATCGCAGTGCATACTTGCGGCCGAACCAGATCAGATAGCTGGTACGCATGCTTTATTGACGTTCGGACCAGGAAGGAACGGTCATCTTCCTTTGACACTGTCTACAAGCCCCCGGGAGACCCGGCCAGGTCTGCATCATCATGATCGAACGACAGGGTTGTAGGCACTGGCAATATTTAATTGATCGTTTCACGTACCTTTCCGACTCGCCCCGGAAATAGCATTCGCAGTGGCCAGGGCAACCCGAATGCCATTGGCAGAGAACGTACGAGACGCGGAACTTCCTCTTCTTTTTCAAAGGATATTTTGGAAAGTCGTACGACCATAAGGAAAACCGGACAGCCGTATGGAAAGCGGACAACCACGGCCTTGGGCCAAAGCCCTATGGAAACCACCGTGAGGTGGAAGCAGAGGAACGCTCACGCGGAAGCAGAACGCGGGTGAGCGTATTTATTGCAAATACGGTTTTCAAATTGGGCAATTCCTACCACCAGTACTTACGTCACACACTCGGTGACTGGCAAAGTGACAGAATCCGACCGTGCTGGACTTCTTCCCCATGAGCCTCCGAGTCTTTGCAAGGCATAGACATCTCGCCATCAAAGTCATCACAACCGCCCACTGACCTCGCAAAGCTTTTTTCAGCCAAAGATAATAAAAAGACGTTCACGGTCAAGTTTTGCCGTCGGACGATGGACGCACAGTTACGAACAATGACGAAAATCCACGACGTAGTATGCTTTCACACCGTCACCTATATCGCGCCTTAGTCGCCCCTCCAGGTTATGCACGCAAAGATCCTAGTTCGGGTCGCCGTGAGCGGTCGTGATCTTACCTTTTTCCCTTTTCTCCCCACAGCAGATAAAAAAAGTCGCAGGAACTCACCTTTGGGCCGAGTATGACATTGACGGCCACAATTTCAACGTCATCCAGGCATTCATCTGTCCTGCGTTGGCATGGTACCCTCAACCACCGCGGCTGAATTCCAGGGGTGCAGATCAATCTCGGAGCTCAAATTGGGTTTACACTTACCCGTTCAATGATGATTGGTCGGAAATGACTGGAAACACGTACGTTCACCTCTACAAGAAAAATCGAAATTCTATCGCACTACCATCTTACAAATCACATTCCTTTCCGGGATGCTGTACTTACTAAACCACGTCATCAGTCGGCGATTCAGCGGAAACGATCGAGACGCACCGTAATGACCGTAGGTGCTTCTCGTTGGAGGAACTCCTTGAGCTTCGCAATCTCTAACGCCACTTCGATGAGGCCCTGGAGACCCTCCGCAGTATCTCTGCTTAATTCCTTCTCCCCCGCATCTGGCCCGACGTATCGCTCGACGTACATCCTGACCGTGGCGCCCGCGCTACCCGTTCCGCTCAGCCGGAACACCACTCTCGAACCGTCATCGAACAACACGACCTGACCCTGGTTTGCGCTGACGCTCTTGTCGATGGGATCAGTGTACGAAAAGTTCGAGACAGAGGCGATCTTATAGTCTTGGCCCGTGCCCTTTGAGTGATGGGTCGTGTTCGCGAACGAGGAGGTTTTGATGGCATCGTTCAGTTGCGCAACCAACTTGTTTGCGCCTTCCGAGGAAACTTCTTCGTAATCATAGCGGCTGAAGAATGAACGGCCGTAGATGGCGTAGTGCTTCTGGAGAAGTTCATTAATGCCAATGAGCTTATTAGGGGAATCCTTGTTGGCGGCCGCAAGAATGTTCAGCCACGCTTCCAGTACAGAAATAAGCTACCGCCGAAACACGGAATGGGTCATACTTGCCAACAACTGCCCACAGTCCGTCCTTTTCACGGATATGGTCTGAGCCCGTTCCGAAAGATTCCTCTCCGCAGATGGAGAGACGTCCGGCGTCCATCAAGTTTCCAAAGAACTTCCAACCTATGAGAGAATTAGGTAAATCAGGCGAGTGTATGGCTAAACGGCCTACCGGTGGGCACCTCGAAATATTCGAGACCCTTTTTCTGTGCAACAAGATCGATAGCCTTGCTAGTCGGCATGCTGCGCGCCAGACCTTTTACGCCTCCCTTTTTGAAGTAAGGAATGACCTGTGCCCAGTCCGCGATGATAGCGACGGAGTCTGACGGCGTAACGAACGCGCCCTTGCCATAGATCATGTTTCGGTCACCATCACCATCGCTCGCAGCACCAAACTGGATACCGTTCTTCTCCACGACCTCGACAAGCGAATGCGCATAAGTCAAGTTCGGGTCGGGGTGCCCTCCACCAAAGTCTGGCAACGGGACACAGTTCTGGATCGCATTCTCGGGGAGCCCGAGCTGCTCGATGAAAATCGCACGCGCATAGGGACCGGTCACGCCATGCAGACCGTCAAACAGGACGCAGAAGGACTCTGCATTGTTCTGGAGGAACGCTTTAATGAGCGCAAAATCAAAGATCTCCTTCAACAATATGACGTAATCGGCAACGGAATCAATGATCTGCACTTGCGAGGGTCCGTAGGTCGTCTCGCCAATCGTTGAGAGATCGACCTGGTTGTAGCAGCGTGAGGTCATGCATCGCGTACGACGAACGTAGCGGGGTCAACGACGTACGGGCGGAGCCTCGATCACCTTGTATCTCGCGATCGACTTGGTGACTTCGTAAATCTTGTTTGTGACGTTCTCGGGCGCAGGCCCTCCGTTGGACACGTTGTACTTGATCCCAAAGTCGTTGTCGGGACCACCTGGGTTGTGACTCGCCGTGAGGAGGATACCACCATCGGCCTTGTACTTTCGGATCACGTTGGACGCGGCGGGAGTAGACAAGATCGAGTCCTTGCCGACGATAAAGCGTTTCACCCCGTTGGCGGACCCGATCTTGAGGATGGTCTGGACGGTCTCTGGAGAAAAGTAGCGGCCGTCGCCTCCGATGACGAGCGTTGCGCCTTGTGCGTTGATGGAATCAAGGATGGACTGGATAAAATTTTCGGTGTAGTGCTGCAAGGGAGAGGGCTTGAGCGGGCAAGATTTCTCAACGGAACACGTCGGTCGCGTACGGGTTGTTGGAACACTTTGACCCTGTGACCGCGCTAGTCAGACAGATCGGAGAGAATCGCTGGTGGGGTTGTACAGACCTCTTTCTCAGCCCCGACGTCCCAGGTTTCTGGCCGTCAAAGGGTTTGGTGGGTATTTCTTTGACTTGATGAGCCATCGTTGCGAGTGGAGCTCAACTACTCAGTCAATCGTTTTTATGCCGCCATCACACGTGACGAGTCCCGTCCATACCCGGTCCAATAACAACAGATGAAAGGTGCATTGCAAGTTAATTTGCAACGCGGTCCGGGATTATCTAGAGCTTCCCCCTTTCACCGTCGTGTAATACGTCCTCACCAAAGACCTCTGTGAATGCCTTTGCGAGATATGGTATCATGTCCTGAGTGACCAGCCCACGGCCGTCCACCTGGAACGCCATCCTGCTGCTCGTGCGTGTAACGATACTCCCTCCGATCGCAGCCAAGATAGGGAGTCTCGACACCGGAAGCGTGTGATCCCTATCGACATCCGTCAGTGACGATCCAACAACACGCTAGAAACGACACGCACCCATACGCTCCTTGCTCATAACACTTGCCCCACGCCAACATCGTACCCACACACCCGCTCAACACGTCCCCCTGCCCCCCACACCGCTTCAGCCCACCCTCGACGTCCACCTCCACCACCTCTCTCACCTTTTCCTTCTCCTCGTGCTCCCCCTCCTCCACCCGAATCGCACTCGCAGACAAATCAGCCTCTTCCCCCGTCGTATCGCTCGCAATCACATCGCTCGCCCCCTTCTCCAACACAACCACCCCCCCGAGTTTCCTCGACACCTCCGCCGCCCTCTCCCCGCCCTCTCCAACCCCCACCTGCTCACACAACCGCTTAAACTCGACCACGTTGGGCGTCAACACCGCACGGCGGTACCCACGCACAAGCTCGAGCGTCTGCCCGACCATCCACAGCGCGTCGGCGTCGAGGACGACAAACATGGCGCGCGCACGGGCGAGCGTCAGTGCAGTGCTGGCGTAGTGCTGCATGTAGTCTTCGCGGCCGAGGCCAGGGCCGAGGATGAGGACGTGGAGCCGTGCGAGGATCCCGTCGAGCTCTTTTTTTACTCTGTCTTTCGGACTGCGAGCCATCGGGCGTGGGTATGGACGGGGGCGAGGGCGAGGGCATCAGTGGACGAACGCGAGAGCAAGGCCCTAGAAGGGACGCACGCATCTTCAAGGAGGATAGGATGGACGATCAAGTCAGGCGAGTACGACTTGATCGCCTGAGCTGCCGTCGGCGCACAAATGACGTGCGAGAGGTCAGCACCCTGCACGGAATTGTTCCGTTTCAATTCGTCAGAATCTGTACGTAGACGAAATCATACCAAGCGAAGGGCAGACATGGCCGCGAAGAACGGTGCGCCAGTGTAGCTATGCCATCGTGAATCAAAGGATCGCACCAGGAAACAAAAGAGGGGATGACGAACTCGAGAGCACCTCCTAAAACGCCCACCCTGCCTGCGTGCCTGACTTGATCTCACGACTTCACTGACCTGGACGACGACGCACCTGACTGGCCTTTGTGCAGGGTCCCATTGAGAGGTGGAATGATTTGTTTTATTTGATCAATGATGACTTTTGGGACGGGCATGTTGACTGTGTAGAGGCAGATGTCATTTCAAATTACTGGGTAGTCAAGAACAATAGGATATCGGGGAAAACGGCTAGTGATACAACAGACATGTACACGAGCGTTATCCTGCGCTACCAGTGCCCATTCAACAACGGGCAAGAAGGGGGGGAGGTAGACGCAAAAACACGATTAAACTTTGAATTTGTATCATAAAAGAAAGACGACTTCAACGTGGATTAAATGGGGAATCCAACCAAAGAACCAAAGAAAGAAAAAGTCCAAGGGGTAATATGTACTATGCAATGAAGACAACAAGCCGAGGAGGCACAGTGAAGCAAGGGTCAACAATTCTAAAATAGAAGCAAAAGCGGTTGACGACCACGCGAAACAAATTGAGCCACACAAGATCATGAGGTTGAGACACCAGCTGGAGCTCCACCATGCCAGAAACCCAAGAAAGCACCAGCGTTGGACATTATTTCCACAGCACGACCGACAAAGGTACCCTGCTGGCCGTCGTCTCCATTTCGGGTCGGACTAGAACCATCGGAAGGTCTCCATTCATAGCGAACGATGGGTGGGTGCGGAGATGACTTGGAAGGAGAAGGTGGGGAGCACATGGGAAGAGTTGGCAAGTTGGCGGGTGTAGGTTGACGCGAAATGGACTCCTGTTCCTCTTGCGCGCAACTGGGGGAAATGGGTATCGGTGTAGGTGGCGCTTCAGTGTAACTCGTTTGAGTAATCGGCTTGGCATCAAGAACGAGACGCGGTGGCGAACGGGTGGTGGGAACGACGGTGACAAAGGAAGATCCGGACGAAGATGCTCCGGAAACACACTTCTTGCGCACCTCAGGAACAGGCAGTTGTTCCGATCGAGGTTGCTCCACGGTAACGCGCGCAGCAACATGATGCTCGGGGCTCAAACTGGAATTGGATCCAGAGCCAGAATGGGAACTGGATCTTCGCGTGCCCGGATCTCGTCCTCTTTCCGTAGACCATCTGCTCTCCTTTTCGGCTCTTACATCACGCTCCCGATCTCTGACACCAACACTGCCTATGCCGAGCCCAACATTTCCGTCAGGACTGCCAGCATTGAGACTCTCCCGATCTGAAGACGATGGTGTGCGCGTGATACTGCGGCCACGGGGCTGTCCGGCCTGTGCCTGGGAAGACAATGACGAGGAAGACGCGGAGCGGCCTCGTGAAGGAGCGGGATCGGATGGAGCAAGAAAGGCGCTACCAGTAGTCGAACTCGGGGAGACCATGTTGGTTGACGCAGTCATTGCATCATTTGGCGAAGGGGTACGGGAACGCGACCTACTTCGGGATCTTGAATGCGACCTCGACCGCGGGACGTCTGAGTGACCACTTGAAGAGCTGACGATGACTTCGGGACAAGCCGCACTCCAATCGACCGTGACCGAAGAAGCACCCTCTGCACGTGGGGGTATGCCAGTGGCCTTGGAATCAACAAGGGATTGTGCTGAGTCTACCGAATCCACATTGTGCTCCCGCTGGACCACCGGAGCTTGTGACACAGAGGGAAGCGAAGCCACGATGGGTTGATCCGACAGCTGCGGCTGGCCTGTCAGGGTAGCCTCGTACACTCCTGTCTGTCTGCCCTCTTCGACCGTGTCCTCGCTCTCCGTCGCTGAGTAGGTGTAGGATGGGGGTACGTAAACAAGCTCTACGGGAGAATCATGTGCGCCAAAAGGGGAGCCATCCCTGCCATTGTGGGGATCACGAGGGCGGCAGGGGTAGGAGGGGAGATGTGTAGGTGGGAGTGGGTAGGGCGAGTGCTCCTCGTCGTCGTCGTCGTCGATCCTTGTTTTGAGGACCGTAGGGGCAATTAAGGCAATGGTGACCAATTCCTTGTCTGTGCTTTGGGAGCGCATGATGAAGCCGTTGCTGCTATGCCCACGCCGACCGGCAGGCGTGTAAGACGCGGATCGGGCGCTGGGCGGCCGCGAACGTGAGGACGAGGTGGACAACGTGGAGTGGGTAGGAGAGCGAGGGATGGCAGAGGGAACGGGAGGAGCATGGCGGACACGCATTTGAAGGACGTCTTCCTCTTCTTCCTCCTCCTCCGAGGTGGATGACGAGGGCGGTGATAGGCTGTGCGGGGGCGGGGAATGGTGGGGATGGGCCATCTGGGGGTAGGAAGGGTCGGGGTGGTCGTTACAGTCGCCGGGGTCGTCGTCAAAGAGAATTTCGTCTGCCTCGTCGATGATGCCATCTTCCGAGTCCTCATCGTACCTAAAGGGTAGAGATTAATGTACTATGTGCAAGTTAGGAACGGAGGCTGACCCGTCGTCGTCGAGGTTAGCCAAATGGGGATTTGACCTGGAGTAGTGTGGGCGCCTGTTTTTTGGCTTGTCGATGGCGATACACTGTTGTACAAAGGTGTTGAAGCTGATGTGCTTGCGTTTCTGTCCGGTAATCACGGAAGGCGGGGACTCGAATTGGAGCAAACTGGACGCCGGCATTTCCCCGGCTATGTTCGGCAACACGCGAGGCGGAGAGTCCCGTGGAAATGCGCGGTTTGGACCCCACCGTGCGATGTTTGTGTCGCTCTTGGTCTGGAGCAGCGACGGGCGAATTGGCGTGTGTGGGAAATCCGGATCACCGGGGACTGACAAGATCTGTGGCACATCCTCCTCCTCGGAATCTGGGGGGCTAAACATGGGCGAAACAGGGAGGTCCGAGGTGAGCAGGTCGCAGATGGATCGGTGTTTGAGAATGGATTTCCGCACAGCACCAGCCAGGCTGTCGAGCGGGGGCGAGGGGGGCGAGGGCAGGTCGAGCACGGTGGCGGCGTTGGGAGAGGGTCTAGGAGTTGGATCTGCGGTATGGAGAGGGCCGTAGAGCCAGGTGACATCCGAGTCTTTGAGCCTACATACACATGTGAGCGACCGCAGACAGGGCGGGCAGAAAGCACGGTCGCAGTATGCAGGCAAGGCAGAGAGGAAGCGCGAAATAAAATGGGGGCAAGATGGAGTCGAAGATCTCGGCGATAAGAAAGGGGAGGGTGAAAAAAGGACTGACCAATTGAGTGTCTCTGGGGTGATGGTTTTGAGGCCATTCCTCTGCTTCCACCAGGTGCGCCAGGAGGCATTTTCGAGACGGACGCCGTTAGCAATTTCGTACTTGAGGCGAGTGATGTTGCGCCAGGAGCGCCAGACGTCCTCTTCGCGCCATTCATGGGAGAGGTAGTCGACCTGGCCGCGAGGAAGGTCGGACAAGGTGGAGTCGTCGGGTATGGCATTTACTGAGCCGAGGAGGGGTGTTGCCATGGGGAGACCCGCGATGGAGATGGGGGGAGGGGCGGGGGCGAGTGTGCGAGGGAGGGAAGCGAGGAAGGAAGAGGGGAAGCGGGGCGAGTGATGTTGATGTGACGGTGGGAGAGAGGTCGGAGTGTGCAGGGAGATTAAAAAGGGAGCGCAAGGTCCGGTCCAACTCACACGTGGCAGGTTTGATGTGATCTCTGTCACGTGCGCTCCATGGACACTCCCTCCATGGGCTCGATACCACAGCAGTTCGACTTCCAGTCCTTTCTCGACCAGATCAAGTCCCGCGCAGCAGAACCCGTCCCAAAGTACCTCAGATCGCAAGTCGTCCCCCTCCCCTCCTGTCCGCTAACAACCTTCCCCTCCAGTTTTCTCAGCAACTTTGCAAAGAGAACGTTCACCGTAAATGACCAAGTCAAGGTCATCAATGATTTCTTGAATGTGCGGACTTTGATCCTCCCTGATCCCGCTTAATCATGCCAGCTCCGCAGTTCATCGCTGCAAAGATGAGAGAATCCGACGTGTGGCGAAACGCTTCCGACGCCGAGTTCGAGAATGCCTTGGAAGGCATGGAGAAACTTGTCATGAACAAGCTCTACGACTTGTTTGTCGCCTGACACTCTCCCTGCCACCTTTCATTCACACCGTCTTCCAGCACCTTCACACCAGCCCTCCCCCTCCTATCCCCTCCACGGCCCGTCACTGCGGACGACCTCGAACGGGATCGAATCCTTGCTCAGAGAATCAGCTTGTTCCGTTGGATAAAACCCTCTCACCTGGACATTCCCGAGCTAGAGAGCAAAGAACCAGGCGTGGCAGGGTTTCTCGAATTCGCCCAACAAGGTCTTTCCTTCTGTCCCTCCCCTCCCTCCACCTGACCTTTCTCCGAAAAGAACTACGTAAAGTGAACCACTACAAAGCCCCCAGGGACAAATTGATCTGCATCCTGAACTGCTGCAAGGTCATATTTGGTTAGTCCTTATCACCGTGCCTGTGAGTCACGACGACTAATTTAATTCAAAGGTCTTCTCCGCCATTTGCGGAAAGACGAAGGAGCAGACTCTTTCGTCCCTGTCCTCATCTTCGTGGTTCTCAAAGCTAATCCAGACCACCTCCTTTCCAACGTAGAGTATGCGTGCTCTCCATTCTGGCTCCTCCTGCTCGTTAACAAGCTACGCGACAGATTCATAAATCGCTTCCGGAACCCCGCGAAGCTGCAAAGCGAGGCGGGCTATTACTTGTCAAGTCTCGTGAGTACGAATACTTTGGCGATCCCTGAATCCATTTTACAAGCCAGATCCTGTGTAGATGGGAGCAGTCCAATTCATTGAAACAATGGACCATACATCCATTTCAAACATCACACAAGAGGAATTTGAGCGGTGACTATTCTCATACGTCATTTTCTCCTCCGTGCTCACTGCTAGTCCATAGCAACGTCGAACTAGCCATCCAATCCCTGCCTCCCTCGCTACCTACTTCACCGACGTCATCGACATCGTCGCTTCCACCTTTCAGATCTCCCCTCCCCTCCCCGCACGCAGGAGAAGAGTCCGCTCAGCTACTGACATTATCTGTTCCCCAAACTCCGAGCATAGGTGAAGATGCGCGCCGTCTGCTGCAAAAGACGGGAGATGCCGTCTCCAAGCCACTCGGCGCGATCAGTCGTATTTTTAGCGACGCCCTCGACGAGAAAATGTCTTATCTCCCGGGTCCATTCGCGCCATTTGAACTTGCGAGAGAACGTGCACAGGAAGGGTCAGATAATCAAACCGAACGACACTGGGCCCATCCAGATCAGATTGCTCAATTTAGGGACGGGGGAGGAAAGTCCGGACAGGATGTCTCAATGCCGCCCATCCAGACGACATACAAACCCCGCGTTCGTAGGCCATCACCTGCCCCACCATCACCTGGCAGCGCAGTAGAGGACGCGTCTGGGACATTGCCCCCTACAAAGGTTGTTCCTGGCACCTCTCAGGCACCAGAATTTGCCCCAAGTCCGCTTCCTCAACATTTGCAACCCCCTTCTCAGGCACATCATATTTCACGGACTCCAACACCATCTCTCGACTTGTCTGCCGTACAAGCCGAGATTGACAGAGCGCACGCACACGCCAGCGCTGCCTCTCGTAGCACCCTTGCCCAGATATTCCCAAGCATAGACGCCGAGGTGCGCGACCTGGTACTCGAAGCGAATGGTGGGGACCTGGGGAAGAGTATCGAAGCGTTGCTGGAGATGGGCGGAGGCTCGTAGCGACGACTGAACACGGGGTGCAATGAACACTCGCGTTTGGGGATAACTTGGTGCCCACTGTAGTCACACGCGCCCCAAGTTGGCAAGATCGGATGTTGGGGCGCATCATCGTAGGTTCAGTCTTGTGCCCGTTGTTGATATGTTGCTGTTACAACGCAATCTCCCCATAATCCGTGATTATCGGGATGTTGGTGCTCCTTTCCCCTTGCGCGTTTGGACGGGTGTGGTGACTGGTTCGGGACTCGGTACATCTGAATCTTTGGACTGGGAAATGCATCTGGAAAGCTTCGCCGGGGATACAACCACTGGCACCTCCGACTCGGTTTTAGCACGGAACGACCCTTGATCTCCTTTCTTTGCTAGTCGTTCTCAGGTGGCCCGTGGTAGGGTTGTCTGGTCCTGACCATCGTTACTACCAGCTACTAATTGTTCCATCATTCCGAGTCTGTGTGGTTCGGGTATCATGTAGGTCCGAGGTACGCCCAGCTGAACGTTGTCCGTGGAAACCAATACCTCCCGTCTAGTCTACTGCGGATATAGTATATTTCCCCAGAGGTCCATTTGAGGTTGACGGTTTACCTCACAGGTAGTAAGCAGTGCAGGGGATCACCGTATTCCGCGCCACCTGTCATTTCCCTGCCAGCCCTCGCGACGTGCTTCATGTTCCGAGGGCCAGCTGAGCGCTCTGCCATTTCCGGAAGACAATAACGTGTTTTCCCCACCAAGAACAGTGGGGGATGAATATGGGTAAATACTAAATGGAGGCGCTGAGACTGCCATGTCCCGGATTGACAACGATGTCATACGGGTAACGTTAACCGCCACTCGCACCCCGGGCCGATCGATGGGTCATGTCGTCCCCTTCTAGTGGTCTCGTGCACGACCATCGTTACCCTACTACCTGTTCCACGATTCCGAGTCCGTGTGGTTCGGCTAGCATTGTAGGTCTGAGGTACGCCTAGCCGAACGTTGTCCGAACGTTGTCCGTGGAAAACCAAATGCGCCCTCTAGTCAACTGCGGATATAGTATCCCCAGAGGCCATTCGAGGTTGGTTTACCTCACAGGTAGCAAGCAGTGCAGGAGATCACCGTATTCCGCGCCACCTGTCATTTCCCTGCCAGCCCTCGCTACGCTCTTCATGTTCCGAGAGGCAACTAGGCGCTGTATTTCCGGAAGACAATAACGTGTTTTCCCCGCCAAGGACAATGGGAGGTGAGTATGGGTAAATAGTCAACGGAGGCGCTGAGCCTGCCAACATTGTCCCGGACTGACAACGATGTCATACGGGTAACGCCACTGGCTCTCGATCGGTGAGTCATGTTGTCTTCTAGTCGTGTCGTTCACGACCGATGATCGTTACCAACTACTCACTGTTCCACGATTCCGAGTCCGTGTGGTTCAGCTAGCATCGTAGGTCTGAGGTACGTCCAGCTGAACGTTGTCCGTGGAAAACTAAATATGCCCCCCAAACTGACTGCGGGTATATATGACCCAGAGGTCCATCTGAGGTTGGTTTGCTCCAGCAGGAGAACACTGTGTCTTTTGTGATGTGCTTCACGTTCAGAGAAGTAACTGAGTGCTTTCGGAAGACAATGTGCTTTCCACGCCAAGAACAGTGGAGGATGAATATGGGTAAATACTAGTCAACGGAGGCGCTGAGACTGTGTCCCGGACTGACAACGATGTCATACGGGTAACGCCACTGCAGGCGCCCAATCGATGAGTCATGTCGTTCACGCGGGATGTCGGACACCCACAGGCAGGGTAACTGATCCCCCTACACTGGGCCGTTTATTCGGGGCGGACGCCCCCTTTCCCTTGGTTCCCGAGGATTTGGCGAGCAAATACCCGAAAGATCGTGACCATGTCATGTCGAACCTGAACGACAGCCCGTCCCACCTTGTCTCCCCAAAGTCTCAGACGAGGCACACCGTGATCCCCCCACATCGAACTCAAACACGGTGCGAAACAGTGGCGGCGGCGCCGAGTCAAGCGGTGGACAACCCCGGTGTGGATGTCTCGGCTCCGACGAGCGTAAATTGATGCACAAGGTGGATTCGCGTACGGTTCCTTGGTTGGCGTTTTTATCTCTGCTTGCGTTTCTCGATCGGACGAGCGTCGGGAATGACAAGGTGGGTACCCCTCCCCTTGGCGCGCACGTCTATTGATTTCCTGGTTTCGCCCCCTCCCCGTTCTCTCCCTTGCCGTGATGACATGGTTGTATAGCATGCATCTGAGGACGCACAGCACTTACTCTGTTGACGTTCTTCTTCATCTCGTGTGCCATCTTTGAGGTGAGTGACGTATCGATCGTATCACCCTTTACACTCACGCGATCCTCCCCGCCGGCCCGGGCAGATTCTTTCCAACGTCACTATAACGCGTCTACGGCCGTCTATGTGGTTATCTACCCTCCTGTTGCTGTGGGGCGTCATAATGGCACGCTCGAAACAATAAAATAAAACCCCCTTGACATACTCAGCTGGTACAAGCGCAGCGGGTTCGGGGTCAGGATAACGATATTTTTCTCCACGTGACCATATCCGGCGCATTCGGTGGCCGATTTCCAACATGGACGGGATCGGTGTTGAAGCAGCCTGGGTCTGGATATTTATCTTCGAGGGTCTCGCGACGGTCGTCGCAGGCCCGTCTCGTTTTGGATCATCGTCGACTTCCCAGATGACGCCACGCGTTTGACCGGGGCAGAACGCACGGTTGTCATCCGGCGACTTACTTCAGGGGGACGCGCTGGACAGGCCAGGATGGGAACTGCTGCTCTGTTGCTGGTCGTGCGCTGCTGCTCTACGTGGCGACTCTGCTCTCTTCTCCCCTTGCTGACTCAGCCTCGGCACCTTCCGCTGACCTCTCTCAACCCCTCTCGATCTCCTTCGACTCCTCTCGCTCCCTCGCCTCTCCTCCTCGACCCCTCTCTCTACACAGCCACAGCGCCCTATAGAGTCATTGTGTAATCCGGAAGCGACATGCATTTGTATGCATTTACGTTGTTCTATCATCTTCCAGGTATGTTTCCCTTTCTTTTTTTTTTACCCCTAGGCGCATCCTGACGCCTGCGAAATTACCTCTCTCACAAACAGCTCGGTGAGTTTACCTTGTACAGACCGCTTCAGAGAAATATGGTTTGATTGAATGCAGGCGATCGTGGCAGGCTTGTTGACGTCCCATCGTATGTGCTATGTGCTGGCATGTATCTTTACCTGCACCGTCGGCTTCTTGGCCGACCGTGGGTTGTTTAACCTGTATGTCCACCAACAACCGACTTTCGATCGTGTGGTTTACGGCGTTCCTCTACTGCAGCGGCCACCTCTTCATTGGTACGTGATCGATTGATGGCCCGATGCATACATGTAGTCCTACCTCCAGTTGCAGCGGGGTACATCATTTTGATCAGTTCGCGCAACGCGACGTTCTCATACGTCGCGATACATGTAGCAGCGCGATGAGCACATTTTCCCTAGGACATGTCCCTCGTCCTCATCATCCATCCCGTTGTGGGAAACATTCACCGACGCATCGAGCTCCCGGATCTGGTAGATTCCACAGGCGTAACTGACGACACATAGTTGCACGCACGTGCGGCGCATGGGTAGCGAATAACGTCAAACGAACCTACAAACACAGCGTCTCGCTCGGGATTGTCATCTCCGTGTACATGTGTCCCGCTCCGAAAACGCCCGCGTTACACCACGAGCGCTGATGCGACGGTCGCACCAGGGGAAATATTCAGGGCGCGATCAGTTCCGACATATACCGTGCGAGCCAGACGCCCCATGGGGCACGGTCTCGCGACGACGTATTTTTTTCTTTGGGTTGATCTCGACCGTGACTGTGAGGTTCTTGCTCAAGCGGAGAACGCGCCACGAAGTGGGGGGAGAGGGATGAAATAATCAAAGGGCGTAGTGGAGTATGGTCACAGATGCCAGGCTTACGAAAAACAAGAGTGTATTACAACCGTGTGGTGCTCTCGAAGCCGATGAAGGCACCCGATCTAGAGCGGGGACGTCCTAGAGCCGGAAATCTCCATGTGGGTGACCAGGACACAAACGAGTCCAACGATTGCATCCGATATCAGGTGGCACAGTCGCTGGAGATTAAAGCTGACTAAGGGTTGGAGATGGTAAGATACTTCTGACCTCGGTTCTCGCGCGAAGAGGGGTCTGGGGTCTATTTTATTGGCCGTGATAAGGGCAAGCGGTGTTGGGTTACCGCCGCCGAAATGGACAAAGGGCTATGCAATGAATAGGACGATCTGTTGAGGATGGCAAAGAAGATCGATGCGCAACGTCCCAAGTCTGCAATGATCGCACTGAGCAAAAGACTGCCTGGCCTGTCAGGTGCAAAAAAAATCATGACGAGTCGCCACATTGGCCACTGATGGGATCACGAGAACACAACCTGCATTCAGTGAGGCCTGGCCAAGTCCGTCAACGCGACCGCGTGGAGACCGTACAGGCACTGTTCGGAGACAAAGTTTGTCCATGAAGGCACTGCGGTTGCCATTGGGCTTGTTGGTGTTTCAACAGAACCGCTCAGACCGGGTGCTGGTGTGGATGCTGAGTGTCCAAAGGCTCGCGTCTGAGTCCGCTTAACGCCGCACCTGCCCTAAACTGTTCACAGGGCGCGGCGCGACGGTCGTCATTTAAAACTCGGCTGCGTGTGTCGACGTGGGCCCTGCAGATTTTTATACCCACAACCACCACCCGTTCGACTCTTCCTGTGTTATTAGCAAAACTAAAATAATCCCATACTCATGGGTCGTCCTCTTTATTCGCGTGCCTTTATCACTACCCCCGCAGTGCGGGAACCAGAAACGCCAAGTTGCGAAAAATGGTCTTATCTCAATGCCTTCGATCCCGACTCGGACGAGTTCTTTGACGGTGAAGACGCCGTGTACGAGGACTTTGTTGACCCCGTCGCACCCGTGCACCCGGAAGAGGACGATGAAGCAGAAGAAAGGGACATGTTGGTCGTCCGGATGGGCAACGCCAGCCCAATCTCATCCGACAGCAGCTTGAGTGACAACGAAGAGAGTCCACTCGCTGTCCGTGCACAGGATCCCCTACATCTCGTCGTCGATGCGTTCCACAGCATCAATCAGATGGATGAGGAAGAGTCGGAGCCTGCTGTGCGCGTTCGCCTTGCTAGGCGGTACGGGTTTGTGGAACCAGGATGGGGGTTTACAGAGTCGAGACAGTCATCGCAACCCCGACGCCAGTTTGCGACAAGGGCTGCGATCCGAGCTGTCCCTCCCCCACAGCATCATGAGTCGCTTCCTGTACCCGCTCCGAGCGCGCCTATCCCTGTGCCTGCCGTCTCTCGTCGCTCTACTGCGGTCGATGAGCGTGCGTTTCTATCACCTTCTACTCCGCCGCATCAGACCCCCTTGGCGCATTTCCCCATGTCTCCCTCACCCACCAGCACTCCCAGACTCTACACCTGGGCACGCAACCCAAGTCATTCCACTCCGCCGTCTTCTGGCAGTCCTTTTACCAACCCACATGCCCGCACATCATACACACACCTCTCACCCGCACTCATTCGTATCCGCGATGTAACTGTCTAAACCCCGACTCGTCGCATCCCTCTCAAACTTCTATCCCTTTCCTTTTCCTTTCCATATCTATTTTGGGCTTTTGAGGGACACCCGACGCATCTACCGTCATTTATATTCTTCTACACACATCTAATCCACTCACTTATGCATCATATATACATTGATCGCAAAGTACTACGACACATGCTTTGCTGTACCATCATGTGCTTTCTATAGTGATTGTGCTGCGACAAGTGACTAGATTAGAGTGGCTTAGCTCGTTCTCGAATCTCATTCGCTTTCCAATCTGTACATACTGCTTTTGTTGAGACATTCAACCCCATCGTGCGTCCCACTTGCCAACGCTCTGAGCGATCGCCCATGTGGATCTGTCCGTGCTTTTGGATAGGATCAAGCACACGGTATCCTCTGCTTCTGGACCAGGCACCCTTAGTGGCGCTTCTTTAGACTCTACCATGTACGACACGGGCGTCGTAAGATTAGAATGCAGCGTGATCGAGATAAAAGGGCGGTTATCTCCGCTAGACTGTGACGTCGACAAGATCGATCTGCGACAGACATCAGCCATCCGCGTGGCGTCCACGCGCCGAACGAGGGAAAGAAGAAAAGAGACGGGGGGAACGTACACGGCGGTATCGATCACGGATTGGACAAAGGCGCCGTCCATCAAGCCTCGCCAGCATAGATACGTGACGTCGTCGATCGAAGCTGGCGAGGGCGCTTCGTACACGGCGACATACGGGTCAACGCGATCGTTGGCGTGCAGTCTGTTTGTCGTCCATGTCAAGCAGAGAAAAAACGCGCAGAAGACGACAGCCAAGGTGGCGCGCGTGTGTGTACTTGCCTCTGTGCACCCAAACATGCCATGCCGACCCATTCAAAAAGCGCTTCGAGACGCTCTTGGTGGTCCTCTTCGTCTTCCTCGGTGGATTGGACGAGGTCGCCGACGTGCGGGACGTACACGTTCGCACTGCGTCGCACGCGTGGGGTCACGTCTGTGACCGCGTATGCCTCGGGGCCGTCCCCAGACGCGAATGCCAACGGACCTGCGATACCACAGCGTCACTGATGAAAGCGAATCGCTTGGAGAGAACACACGCCCGCACCTACGTACGCAACGCGCCACCGCCCAAGTCCATCCACCGCCCGAACGCGATCCCAAACAGCCAACGCGGCCCTCTGACGCGCCTGCACCGCAACGCTCGTCGTCTCTCGCTTCAGCGGTACGCGGATCACTGGTATGTTTATCAGACGCGCGCCGTGAGCGGGGAAGACGACGCACCGTGCCGTTCTGGACACCCTTTGAACGGGAGCTTCGTACCCACCAACCCGAGTTGCTCGTAAAGGCTTTTCGAGACGCAGAGCGTGAGGACGCCCCGTGGGTCGATGCACCAAGTGTCGTCGGCGTCGCGTTGAATCGGGAGGGCTTTGAAAGGCCTGGATCAAGATGGACCGTCAGCGGAGTTTGGTACAGAATTCGTCTGAGACTGACACGTCTGGGATCGCAAGGCGGGAGGCGTGCTCGTAGAGTTCGGACAGGGTGAACTGAGCCGTGGAGTAGGTCGTTTTTAGGGACGTGAATGCGTGATCTTGTACGGTACGAGATGGAAAGACGATGTCGATCTGTTCCAGGATTGAAACACGATCGAAGAGGGTTAATCAAAGGGACAGACTTGCTGGACGAACGGATGCGACGTCGCCAACCGTTCTAGTTGTGGAGAGGGCAGCGTCCCAGTACTCACTCTTATTCTCGACTCTGGCATCGTGTCAAGGATGATGGGCGTGCACAGCCACTGGTTAATGTGAAGCGACCCCTGAATGACATTGACCTCTACCGCGATAACCTCACCGAACAGCACGTCCGAGCTCGCCAACGACGATATTGTCAATCAGTCTCGTTTTCCCAACCCAAACAGCCCCACTCAAAATCACAGGTTCACCGCCAGCGGACTGCCTCTGTGACTGACCATCCAAGATCTCAAAGCTATCCGGGTCGTTCATCTCGATATAGTCCAGCTTCATCTCGACCCCCCTCAAAGCAGCCCCTCTGACTGCGCCCGTCACTAGGACTTCGGCCGCGCGTATACACGCATCCTTGGTCTCCCCCGCCAACCACCCCGACTCGGCCGCTTGGAGGGCTCTGTAAAGCGCATTCGCGACCGAACGCTCTTCCGCAGACAGATACGCGTTCCTCGACGACAGCGCCAACCCATCGACGGGATCGCGCTCCGTCGGGACGATGTGTACGTGGTCCGCATCCGGGTTGGCGAAGAGGAGGTCGTGACACATTCGACGGAGCAACAACGCTTGCTGGATGTCTTTCTGTCCGAAATACGCGTTCGTCGGCTGGGAGTCGTGTCAGCGTTCCGAATGGCATGATCGACGGGAGAGTAGGGGAAAACGCACTTGAACGACGTTGAAGAGCTTGGTGACGATCGTCGCTACGCCTCTGAAAAAGTGGGGACGGCTAGCGCCTTCCATTTGATGACTGTACCCCTTGACCTCGACGAACGTGCCCTTTTGCAGGGTGACGTCTTGGTTTATTCCAGATGGGTACATGTCCTGGACGCCGGGCAAGAACACCGCAGAGGGCGTGCGGACGTCTCCCGAGACGGTCACTTGCTGCCTTGTCAGTTGTTCGAGATCCCAAGGGAGGGTGCGCGGATAGGTGCCCAGATCTTCGGTCGGCGCAAACTGGGCGGGGTTGACAAAGATGGAGACGACCGTCAGGTCGTTTTCGTGGAGTGATCTGCGCACTGTGTGTGCGACGTGTGAGCGCGAGAATGCGTCTGATTCGGGAGGGTCCCTGACCGAGAGAGAGGTGGCCGTCGTGCAATGCACCCATCGTGGGCACGAAGCCGACGGTTTTCTTTTGATCAAAGGCGTTTTGCCTCCATGCTCTGGTCGCTGGAATGGAACTCAGGATCGGAATGGGAGACTCGGGGAGTGTCGAAATGGACATGGTGGACACTTGTAACAGGCGAAACCAGATCTGTGCTCGGCCCGGCATGGTCACCGAGTGCGATTCAGTAATTCTGTACCTCCGATAAGAGACCACGTAAATGGGTATCTTGGGCCCCGGCGACAGAGATGCCCCGTGCAGTATCAGGGGTTCCGAGTCGACCGGAAGGACAGAAGCCAGTACATCTATCTCTACAGCATCGGCTCAAGATGAACCGTCCTCCGCCATGATCGTGGTGTCACATCAAATGACCTCCATTCGACCCTGCGTCAATCAACGCGCTTCTGTCGCTCGTCATACGCCGTCTTCCAACGCTTCCACTCCGTCTCCCTCCCACCATCAGCCCATATCGCCCATCCGTCCCTGATCTGCATCCAAGTCACCACAGGGTGAGCAAGGATGGCAGCACGCGCACGTCCAAACACCGTGTGTGGGTGAGTGTGGGGGAGCAGTTCGGTCAGCACGTAATGCACTACACCGAGGCTGAGTCCAATGCCGAACCCCCATATCACTTGGTGTGGTGTGTGGTACAACAAGTTCAATCTGATGGGAATGGTGTTCACGCTCTTCTCGAGGAATGTGGCATCGATCACGACATACCTCGAGTAGGCAACAAGCGCGACCCATGAAATGATGCCAAGGTAGACAATGGATCTAAACGCTTGGTCGAGCAAGGGATATCCACAAGAGGCAAACCGATGACGGAAATACAGGTGGCAGACCAAAAAGGCACCGAAATAGCCCATGTATTGGCTGTGTGACGAAGGGAAGCCGTACCCGTTCAGATGGAGGTTGCTCCCTTGATTGAGAGATTCAGCGTCAGGGCACGAGAAGGGTGATGTCATTTGCGCACCGTTCGGACGTTCTTCCTTGATGGTGTGCTTCAATATCCAATTGAGCGCTTCCGAAAGGACCTGGCCCGCCCACATGTTGATGATGGTGAGCTCGCGGGTCTGGACGGAAAGGACGGCATATGCGGGCTAGTTGCAAGTCTGGTCTGCTCGGGGGAAGGAGGTGGTGGTGGTGCACGCACCATAAGAAGGATGGGGCTCAATGTGAACAGGGCCAACACGAGGGAGGTCTCTGAGGAAGCATCGTCTGGAAATGCTCGTCAGTGATGGACCCGACAGCGTTAAGGCCTCACATAGGACATGCGTCAGATCCAACGCGATTCTGGTGGTCATTGCAGGTCGGAAGGAACTTCTGTTGACACGTCGCGATCCGACCCCACGTGGCACTTGTTATGTACGACATCCAAGTCACTGACTCAATTTGACACAGCCCTCCTATCTGACACGCAGAACCGAACGCACAGCAACACAACGGGCCCGTATCTATAAAAAGCACGCGTCATGCGTGAAGAGCGTCCTTCAGCCTCCCTCTTGCAGCCATTCAATGGCCTCGTTGCAGCAAGTCGTCGAGCAGCTGGCATTGCTCGCCGCAAAGGGCACCAACGGAACAAGTGGTCCTGACCCGACGTCGCAGACGTCTCCCCAGCGCGGGCCACTCGACCTCATGACATCCACGTCCAAGATGTTCTCCGCCTCCGCCTTGCGTGACTGGGCAATCCTCTTGGTCATCGGGAGCCTCTTTGAGACGGCGCGCAGGTTGCTTGCCTCGCTTTGGTATGCGTTGATCAACGCGTTCTTCATCACCGCCGTCTTTGAGGAAGACGATGTCAGCTTCCGTACGCCACTTGGTTTTTATTGCTTGATGTGCGTGTGCTGACCTTGTCTGACAGAGTGGATCATGCATTGGCTGTCCAAACAGCCTTCGTGGAGTGCGTCGCCTCGTCCGATGTACATCGTTGGTGCTGATTCACAAATATTGCAGAAGGGGCACGGAACGTTCAGATTAGCACGTCAAACTTTGACCTTCATGCGGTACAGATAGACTCGAACGAGGACCCGGGTGCCCACTCGCGCAAAGTCATCTATCTTCCAGCGGTGTCGGAATCATATACCCTTTGGTATAAATACCGTTGGATGAGGGTCACTCGCGCTATCGAATCTCACCGTGGCGGATGGGCTACTAGAGAAACGCTCACAATATGGTAGGTTCTGCATGTTAATGTGGCATGAGCACTACTCAATCGTCCCAGTATCATGACCCGCGAGCATCCAATTCTTGCAGGGATCCTCCGGGACGCCAAGAATGAGTACATCGAGGCTCAGAAGGACAAGATATCCATTTTTGTTTCGGATAGATATAACAGGTACTCTGTCATTCGAATCAAGACTCGGGTGGCCCACTAAACATATTTTGTTGGCAGTGCTAATGGCTGGAGGGAACTTGCTACGCGTCCCAAGCGGCCACTCAACTCCATTATCCTAGACCCGGGCATCTCCGACCTTGTTGTCGAGGATGTCCAAGATTTCCTTAATAGCAAGGAGTGGTACGCTGAGCGAGGTATTCCCTTCCGTCGTGGATATCTACTTGTCCGTGTCCTCCCTTTATTTCGTATGCAAGTGGATACTCACACTGCTTCTAGTACGGTGCCCCCGGATCCGGCAAGACATCCCTCATCCACAGTATAGCAGGAGAGCTGGGTCTGAACGTGTACATCGTCTCGCTTTCCCGCTCTGGACTGGATGACACAGGTCTCTGCGAGCTCATTTCAGCTCTCCCAGAGAGGTGCATCGCACTCATGGAAGACATCGACGCCGCCTTCCACCACGGTCTCAGCCGCGAGTCCACACACGCATCATCCACCCAAGCGTCCGAAGACCCCGAGCAACATCCTGACTTGCAACACGCTGGTCCCCCCGTACCTTCCGGCAACCGCGTGTCTCTGAGCGGTCTCCTAAACGCGCTAGACGGTATCGGTGCACAGGAAGGCCGCGTGTTGTTCGCGACGACAAACAAGTACAGCTCGCTCGATCCGGCATTGTGTCGGCCCGGTCGGATGGACCTGCACATCGAATTTAAGCTCGCGAGTCGATTCCAGGCCGAGGAGCTCTTTAAGCGGTTTTACGCCCCTTCGTCGCGTAGCACGAAAAGCAATGACCAGGCGGTGTCGGAGAAGCGCGAGAATGGGCGCATCGATGTCGATGTAGGCGAGGACCCTCGCTCGGGAGACCTCATCGATTTGTCCGAGGCACAATCACGGACGTCTCCCGCTCTCTCATCCTCGCCCTCTCCATCACCCCCGTCAGCTACTTCCTTCCTCTCCGAAAAGACCGAAGAGAGTCAAGGCGACGCTGCAGGACCAGGGCCGATATACGGCGGCGTGGCGCACTGCGGCCGCGCACCCAAGCTCTCGCATGACCGCATCAACGCGCTCGCTGCCCGATTCGGGCTCGCGGTGCCCGAGCGGCAGGTGTCGATGGCGAGCCTCCAGGGCTTTCTGATGATGCACAAGGCGAGGCCGTTTGGGGCTGTGGCAGATATCGGAGCGTGGGTGCAGAAGGAGCAGTTGGAGAAGAGAGGAGGGGAGAAGGTAGAGAAGGCGGAGAAGGTGGACGGGGCGGGAGCCTGAGTGGGGGGAGGGGGGATGTGGGATGTCTCGCTTTTTATCTATTCGTCGGGGCTTCTTTGCAATGTACGGTAAATGCATACAGTCACCTTAAGAATTCATCATTAATGATATAAAAAGGGACGACCGTTTAGTCTGCCTACGAGAGACGATGATGATGAAGCTTGGAACTTGGTCCTCGGGCGTGTGCAAAGTCGACGCCGCTATGGCCCCGTCCACACAAGTACCAAATTCTACGCTATCCCGCTAGTACATACCCTAGCAGGTCCATCAAGAGACGTATCGTATCAACGAGGCACCTTGTCCTGATAGTTCACGCCATGCGCACTCGGTCCCGAATGCAGCATGAATGCATGACCTTTGGCATGATTCCGATGTCTATTACAAGCGCTCAACGTTGAATTGCGTCTCTATAAACAAAAACAAAATCTAAATGTGCATTGGTCGAACAAAGTATATCAACGGTTTGCCTTGCGCAACCTCTTTTAGTAGACGGGGTGGTCACCAGACTGCGAGGAATCCGTCCGTCCGCAAGACTGCTTGTTTTCAAACTAAAGGTACGCTGGTACATGAAATTGAATGCCGATGGTCTGCCATTCCAGTGCGACGCTTCATAAACCAACGTGAATAAAAGGAACCCAAGATAAGAACGATACACCAGAGTCCCGAAGCCGCTCGATCGCGTGGTGCAAGGCTTCTGCAGCCTGCCTACCGTCTGGGACCTTGCCATCGCTAAACAGCCTCTTATAAACGTCCTCCGTCACCCTCGGCGCATCGTTGTCCAATATCGACCACATCGTCGCAATCACACCACTGTACCCCGCAAGAAGCATTCCCGCAGCAATATGGATAGCCTCTTCCGAAAGTTGTTCGTCCCCCGTGGCAGTGTGGCATGCAGAGAGGAACGCAAAGCCCCCGTGAGGACGTGACAACCGAACGATATCGGGAAGCTTCAGGCGTTTGCCGTCAGCGAGCAGGAAACCACTATCAAGGGGATTGGTACGGTCTTGCGTGCCGTGACATGCAAAATGGACCCAGTCTGTCTCCGTCATCTTTGACAGGACATCCTCGACAGTCCCATCTGCTTCCTGGAAGCCGACGAACGGCGACGAAGATGCCAGCTGTCGGATGGTCTCTATCTCCCCTCGCACGCCGCTGAGGTGGGCCCCACCATCCGTACTTGGCTGAGGGACGGCAAGCAAGCGAATATTGCGTGAAGTCGCCCCTAAGTCGTCCTGGGGGGGTGGCAGCGCAAGTGCACTCATCGTAGGAATGTAGGAAGAAATAGCAAAGTCTGAGAGTTTAGGTCCCAAATTGGTTGTGCTATAGAGACCTGCTGCGTGGATGGGAAGAAATGAGAACGGCCCAGTTGGGCACCAGAAAATGCGAGGAAGTTTAGCACCCGACGTCTGTGATCGTCCGTCAATCGACATAAAAATTGGTGTTAACTTGGGGGTCACATACCGAGAGAGGGAGGACATCAAGGATCGGGCTGACGGCTTTCTCCCACAGGTATGGTAAAATGGATCTGAACACATCATCAGGAGTGATGCCTTTAACTCTTGCACCTCTCTCTGAGTCATCACGTAAGACGACGCGGCCCTTGAGTCTCAGTAGGTCTTTCAATCGTCGCTGTATGGCTACAACTTCATCATAATCGGTGTTCGAAAGTGGGACATGGACGACATTTTCGGAGCCGGCCATGACGACCAGTGCATCGCATCTATATTCGCTAGCATTGAGAAAAACGACAGACCCGGAGTGTGCAAAAGGAGAGAGTTGCTTGATCGTCTTCGGAAGCAGGAACCGTTCGAAGTTAGGCAGAGCGCGTATTTCCGCAAGAAGCTTCTCTCGCGAGAGAGCAAGTTCATGATGCTGTCGGACCTGCTTCTCCAACGATCCATCGACCATATTTGAGTGGTCCGTGAACTCATTGACTTCACTGTTCCCAGCACTAGCCTGCTCGAGTTCGTGTGATACACGCTCAAACTGGGCAGCGAGGTCCGGATATACAGCACGGAGGTCGTCGGAGGGAGTACGAAGTTGTGAGAGCTGACTCCACACGATGGAGCGACCTTGCTCAAGCCATTCGACAGCAAGTTCAGGTTTTTGGACTTCGAGAGCAGCGGAAGCCGCATCGCACGCTGCATCTGCAGCCTGGAGAAGTTGATGGTAACGATCGTGAAGGGACAACCCTATCCATGCTAATTGGGGAAGAAGATCAACAGCGCACGTGTATGCGTCCAGAAGAGACTGGGAGTCGTTTCGGAGAAGGCGAGTACACAGGATGCTAGTTTGGGATGCTTGGAAACGATCGAGAGATCTGCCTATGGGGGAGCGAGCTGCGCGGGAAGAACATAAGACGGCTCGGGAAAGGTCAGAGCTAGAAAGGTCGCCGGAATGTAGGAAGCGACGCAAAAGTCCACGAGCGAGGTTGTCTAGCAACAAAGGCTTGTATGGATGACCATCGGGTATGAATTGCAGTGTATCCTCTCTGAGTGAAATCGACCTCTCCAGGTCGACAATGTTTCCGAAGCGCTGATAACGACCCGACAACGAATGGGCAAGGCTGTTTAGAGAGTAAGCTTTGTCTGGGTGGTCATCGGGTACGAGGGGCACTGCATCCTCCAACAAAGAAATCGATCTGTCTAGGTCCGTGATATCTCCGAAGCGCTCATAGCGAGTCCACAACGAGTTGGCGAGGTTGTTTAGCCGCTTAGGCTTGTCTGGATGTCCATCGGGTGTGAATTGCAGTGAATCCTCTCTGAGTGAAATCGACCTCTCCAGATCGACAACGTTTCTGAAGTGCTGATAACGACCCCACAACGAGCAAGCGAGAGTGTTTAGCCAGAATGGTGTGTCTGGATGGTCATGGGGTGTGATTTGCACTGCATCCTCCAACAAAGAAATAGATCTCTCCAGGTTGGTGACGGCACCGAAGCGCTCATAGTGAATCAACAACAAGTTGCCGAGGTTGTTCAGCCACGTAGGCTTGTCTGGATGGCCATCGGGTGTGAATTGCAATGCATCCT